>JAYMFT010282053.1:0-10477 GCA_038088735.1 Panulirus argus | reverse complement strand
ATTATTATCATTGTTATTATTATTATAATAATGATAATAATGATAATGATAATAATACAGATAATACAAATAATGTTTTAAAAAGTTTTGGTTCTTAATCAGAAACGGAACAGACGAGCAAGCACAGGTGCAAGGTCAGAGGCACGCTCTTTCAGGACACGTGGATGGATTCAATCAGGGCCATAGGATTTCCTCTGGAGGCTCGAGCAACACACACATACACACACACACACGCACGCACACAAACATGGGCCTCTGTGGTGTCGTGGTTAGTGTTACTGACTGTGTGTGACCATGGGCCCGTCCTGGGCGGAGCCCGAATGAGCTCGATTCCTAGCAAGGCTGTCGGCCTACACCCAACCCAGTTATACATCTTCCCCTCGAGACTGGTCGATAAATGGGCACCTAGTTTAAGCTGATTTGTGTGTGTGTGTGTGTCTATACATACATGGTACAAATGTATACAAGGTTAAGACTCGGGGTAACATGAGTATATAACTCTCTCCCGGAATACAAAAATAGCAAACACACACACACACGGATTCTCATGGTGATAGGGAGTCTTAGAGACACAGGTTTTTAGAACGAGTATATCAGGATGAGAAAGCGGGAACAAAATAACTATGAGAAAAAAGATACTGTGGACAAGGTATAAGAAAATCCGAAACTTTTCCATAGATTTATAAGGCGACAGCTGTCAGACAAAGAACAACTGATGAGGCTAAAGTATCGAGAGGCTAGAATTGTTGAGGATGCCATAAGGATATGAGAGGAACTGGACAAAAAGCTCAGAAGTGTTTTCACAGTAGAAGACACCTTAGCCCCAACATCTCTTAGATGTAATGGGGTAGGAGGTTTCAGAAAACATTGAAATATCTAGAGAAGGCATTAACAGAATACTTATAGGTCTTGACCCATTCAAGGCTAACGGTTCTGATAAGATTTCACCATATGTTAAGATGTGTGCAGATACGTTAGATAAACCTCTTAGAATAGTGTTCAAGGTGTCGTTGGAGAAAGGCGGGGTGCCAAGGGTGTGGGAAACGGCAGACTTTATACCTATCTGTAAGAAAGGAGATCAGGAAAAGGCGCAGAACTACAGACCGGTCTCACCGACGAGTTTGGTCTTTAAGGTTCTGAAGATGTTTACAAAAGCAAATGGATGACTTCCTAAAAAATAGTAACTACCTAAGTGAGAAACAGCGCGGTTGAAGAGAGAGGTCATGTTTAATAACCTCTTCAATAGCAACGAGAGAGTGAGCTCTTATCATCGACAAAAGGAAAGGCTGGATGGGTTGTTTGTATCTGCATTTCCCCAAAAGCATTTGACATTGTACCACATGGGAGGCTGATTAAAACGCTGGACCACCTGGTAAGAATAATGGGGTAAACTCCTTCAGTGGATAGAAGATTATCTCAATGGAAGGGAAAAGAGGACGCATTTCAGAGGAACCTTCTCCAAATGGATCGAGGTGACCAGCGGAGTGCCACAGAGTTCTTCCCTGGGACCCTTACTCTTCTTGATCTGTGTAATTGACTTGTCTGAAGGTATGCCCTCCTACCTGATTATGTTTGCAGATGTTGCAAAGCCATAAGCAAAGAGAAAAGTAACGAAGGTTGCATCAGCTTATAAGGGGACCCAAAAAGACAGATAATTTACAGAAGGTAGCCTATAAACAGGAAATCATGCCATATGACGTGGGTATGGGAATGAGGATAGAAAGCGACAGCATGACAACGTGAAAGGAATTTAGCACATCTATAATCCATTATCTATGCATTTTTCTCTCTCAAATTCGTCATGGCTTTCCCCATTTTCTTTGATGGCTCAATGGTTCTACCATTCAACACGATAAGGATGTTTGGTATTACTAGCATGTTTAATCTAACAAGGAAACTTCACATTACAGAAATAGCTAAGATGCCGAAGATTCCTCTCATCTAAAACGTTACCCACTGTATACGAAAGACTGAATCGTCTTTGTGCAGAATACTTTTTTCCACATCTGGGAGGGATCTAACTCCGTGTACTCACTCGACACCAAAGAGCCTAAAACAATCTGACTTAACAACTCTGTCACCTTAACATCAGAATATGACGCATAGTTCCTACTCTGCATCCCTGCTTATCTTTCTTTCTACTGTAGATGTACAGTAACTTCAAACTGTATCCGGGAGTTAGGAACAGTAAATCAGTAAATCACGACGTTGCATAATTATCGTGTGGCCACCAGCAACTCAAGGATAGCCAGTTGTGATATCCCTCTCTTATTATGTAATTCCAAGGTTCCGCACTCATTACTCTCTAATATCTCTGCTTACAGTTCTAACTTTGTATATCGTCATAACAAAGGAAAAGTGAGGGAGGAGGTGAGGTGGTTAAGATATCATGCAGAACATGACAACAGATTCGTAATGATTAACGAAGAGGCAGAGAATGGTAGGAAAGTGAAAAATAAAGATATGACAACGTGTTTAGAAAAATGTATGAGAGAGAACGTGCATGTGGAGCAAGTATAGAAGAGCGAGCAGTGGGATGGTAAGGGAAAGAAGAGACAGATTGACACTTAAAAATAAGGAAATTGATGAGACTGTAAATGAACTCACGGAGGAGGTTAATGGGGGACTTAGCGTGGAAAACGATGGCAGGTAAAACCGGTGGTGAACGTGAATAATGGAGGCAGGAGGCCAGTTATTGATCAACACTCGAAGGTCAGGGGTGGATGACACTAGCTTCCATGGGACAGCTGACGACTTGGCACAACCGAGTGTTATTCTCAGGAGGTGGAAAGATACAGATCAGTGAGGATTATATATATAAACTGACAGAGACCAACGAATAGCCTAAGGAAGAAGAGCTGACAACGGAGAGAAATAAGATACAAGAATTACGAGAAGGAACTGTCATGGGGTGGCCACTATAGAAGACTGAGGGGACATGGAGAATACAGATATATAGCAGCAACATGAAGGGAAGACCTGCAATACCTGCTTTACGGTGGTGCTTAACAGGCAGGCAGACAAATTCATATCTAATCAAGAATATACAGGGTGTTTACCTAACAGACCAAGGGAGGATGTCGTAAAGAACTAAATAAAAGAATTAGAGATAAAAACTTTATATATTAGCACGAGGCAAGGAACTGGAGCTTAGAGATGGCATCAAGTAAATGTACTCAGCTGTTATAGAAAATGTTGACACGAAGTCTAACTATATAGGAGGTTGACTCGCACTCACTATTTCCAGAGAGGAGACACAGAAGAGAAGCACAGGAGGAAGAGGAGGAGGACCTCCAGCAACCCAGGAAGGGATAACCTCAAGTGTCAGGTGCTGCTGGTGATAACAGTCCCTCCACCGTGGATAATGAGAGGAAGCTATAGTAGGCAATAGTCTAACCGGAAGATACAATGGCGACGGTATAGGAGACTTCAGTAGATGCCCTGCTCCTTGATGGATGGTTGTGGGGATTCTCAGAAAAAGGATTGTGGATATTATGGAGGGAAGGAGACAGAGAGACATATATATCCTTAGAACGTATTCAGGAGATCATCCTGTGACGACAAGTAGCGGAACGCTCTCTGTACAATACATATAGGTAACTACAAATAATAACTCTACACACACCCACACACAATGTGAACTTGTGAAGGAGCTAGATCAGTGGGAAACACAACAATGGCTAGAGTTATGAAGAATGAGGAAGCTTTTCAAGAACCATGAGACCAGAAAGGAACAGAAGCACATTTTTAGAGGAAAGGGTCCAGGAGATACCAAATCTGAGGAAAGAAGATGAAGCTACTAACATGAAGACGAAGTTTGATGCGTTTCTCTAGGTGTACGTAAGGCTGTGTGGTCAGAAGAAAAATATATTGATAGTATCGGTCAAGGAATTGGAGGGGTATTACTGGGAGTCTTTCAGGCAGAGAAAAGGACAAAAGTGTATTCTGAATCTACTTGAATAATATCAAAAGCTCTTCAGGAGGAAAAACGGGACAAAGACACACACACTAACTGATTGAAGCAGAGGGTAAGGAAGGTTAAAAGAAGCAAAATCGGAAGCAGATCAACAGTATGTTAGGAGTGATGGAGAGGTACATAGACCCGGGTGTCGTAAACGGCGGTACGTAGAAATTGGAGCGAAGAGGTAGAAAGAATAATATGCATTGTAAGAGATGAAGCAATCAGAAAAGTATATGGGATAGGTAATGAAAGGCTTAGTCAAGTACAGAGAATACAAGGACCAGCACTTGCTACCGAACAGAGAGAGTATATAGTTGGAGACACAAAGACTCACACTGCCACACTGAAATCTTGCTGAAAAGTGGGTGGCACCAAAATTTGAAAGATTAGTAAAGACGTAAATCTTTTCTTTTTTTTTTGGGGGGGGGAGGGGGGGGGAAGTGGGTTTGTAAAACTATATACGATATAAGGAAAAAAGGGAAAAGAAGGAGGAAATTCGTATTAAAAGCTTGCTGGAGGCTATGGGACTGCCAGAAGCGAGCTGTGTGATAAGAAAAGGAGAGGAAAAGGAGGTTATAACCAAGACATAAGGGGTCGAACCTGTTACGGTTACGATGGACTTCGCTCGAATCATCGAGCCAAAAAGTACTTAGAGAACTTAAGAATCTTAAAAGCATTATGGAATTTAGTGGAATATTCATTAACTGTGAGAAATCTAAGGAAGAGAGGGAGAAAAGCAGTGTTTAGTTACAAGACAAAAAACTGGAGACACCATAAAAGACAAGAGGAAGGGGCAGCGCCGCTAAAACTGCAGCTACAGAGGGCATGAGTGTTAGGAGATGGTAAAGTCAGACTGAAAGTAACGTATTCTATTGTGGATGAGTCCTAATAGTTAGTGATAAAAATTGGAATTCAAGGATCGTATAAGGGAAAGTGCACCTGGTATCATTAGATTCGTGGAAACTAAGCTTACCAAAGAGACCAGCTCTTACCTATTCTGCCAAGAGGGACACACGAGTGTAACACTCCCTCCCAGTACAGTATAAATAGGTAATTACAAATAAGTAAAATCACCTTTGATAAGAAGAGGGAAGACAAGATTATAATTTTCATGTTTTAGATGAATTACACAGCTTTCATACTGACCAGTTCTTTCAGTAGGCAGGAACCTAGCTACCACAGTACTCAAGAAGAAACGAACCTGAAAAAAAGAGAAAAAAAAAATACTTCATTAGTAAACGGGTGTTGGAAAATGGAAAATGATAAATATATATGTATGAGGTAGGAGAGACATAATTGTACCTCCGCTTTCCTAGCGTTTCACAGAAGGCGACTGAAGGGGGCGAGAGCAGGGGGATGGAACCCCCACACCTCTTCTCTTATTTCAATCACTAAAAGATAGAATTGAAGAAGGAACCAAGTTGGGGGTGCTAATCCTCCTCGAAGGCTCAGTCTGGGGTGTCTAAATGCATGTGAATGAAACCAAGAGGAGAAGAAGGCAGAGACAGAACGTATAGTGCAATGAACGCGCACTTTCATAGAACAGCGCACACAGCTACCACACAAATGTTACGGGGTTCGAATCCTTGCTGTTAGAGGGCATTATGTATGCTATGAAAGTGCGCGTCAGTGAGACAAAAAAGAAGAAAAAAGCAAGGATAAACTAAGAGGTTATGAGCAAATAAAAAGAGCGTCTTTTTTCTTTAAAAAAAAAAAAGGTCTGATCGTAACTGTTAGGCCCCACATGAGAAGGTAAAGAATTCCAAGCGTAGCGTCCCATCCTTGAGGTGCCAACGGCCACGGTAATCATGCGATTCAGTACGCTGCCAAGTATTACAGGTCTTAGCGGCGTAATAAGAAGGGCCAATGGGGCCAGGCACCAGGACCCGATGCACTGGGGGGCACCTGAAAATGAAAAAAAATCCTATTTTTCTTAAATCATCTCAGGGACTTATTGTCTTTGTTGGGGGTGGAGGGGACCTGAAAATGAGATCCAAGATGTTCACACGGTGAATATAAAGATGTACTGGAGTCTATAAGAACCATAATATTTTTTCTGTACAGTACCGACCGCCTCGTTGGGTGGATATTTTCCCATACTGGCATTACGATCCTTGGATCCTGACTCACCAAATGCTACCCTAGGTCGGGCCTGGGGGTCACACCTGCTAATATATACCTCACTTTTAGAGCCACTTAGTTTCTTCAAGTTGTGGTTAGTAGTTTCTAAAAGCTATACACCTTGAAGTTAGTGGCTTCTAAGAGTTATACACCTCGAAGTTCGTGGTTTGTATGAGCTATACACCTGCAAGTTAGGGGTTTCTAACAGCTATATATCTTGAAGTTAGTGAGAAGTTATACACCTTGGAGTTAGTGCTATCTATGAGTTATACACCTTGAAGTTAGTTCACGTAGGTTGTCCTAGGCCTGGTCTGTTGTTTCAGAGTTACGTCCTTTCAGCCAACTCCCGCCACGTCGATTCGTAACTCCTGAGGCTGACTACCGGTAAAATGAAATCGGCCAACGAAGTTAAAAGTAATCTTATTTCCGTCCAATCAGCGCAAAGTTATTTGTATGAACGTCCAGTCAGAACGAGTGTGCCTGAAATCCCCATCTCTCAATACTCTGGTGCTTCCATTATCGTCGCGTTAGTACAATTGTCTCTATTATATTTTCCGCCCAGCAAAGGTCTGGCAGGCTGCCTGTATAACGGTGCCAATAACTTAAGTCTAATTACAGCAGGGGGTCTTGTGTTTCCCTACCCTAAGGGAGATGTTCGAGTTCCTGTCCGTTCAACGGTGTCTATGTCGTCATCCAGTCAGTGTTAAGTTATTTACATATCCGCCCAATCAGTGCCAGGACATCTCGACTTTCATCCAGTCAGCGTAAAGCTGATTCAGTACCCGCCAAATCAGCGCCATGACTATATCTCTTTCCAATTGCGGTTAAGTTAGGAATATTTCAGCCCAATCATCGCCCTGATCTCCATATCTCCGTCTAGTTAGCATTAAGTTACTTACATTTCCGTCCACTAAGCGCCATGGGGCTAGTATCTTAACCCGATCACCCCACCAGTCACTGCATTGCAGTCTAAGTCATGTGGAAATGGCTGTACCTCTGAATTTCCAGCGTCAAAAGTGTTTGTCTTTCTCTGCAACACTGGCAAGCCGAGAGTTGCCTGGATTTCGAGAGCAGTGAGAAGGGCCAAAGCAACACCCTTCGTTATGAAGTTAGCGATATGAGAAATTTGAAGACGGGGACGATACGGTGAGACAGATGAGAATAATGTGGGAAATGAGGAGGAACAATTCGTAATATGGAGGGAAATGGAGATACTGGAACACAGAAATGAGAGATACATTGTGGGGAATGAGTAGCAGATAAAGGAAACATTCTAGACAGGATGATATGATGAGAAATATTGTATCAGATTCATAGATGAATGAGAGAGAGGAACAGAAGAAAAAACACGGAGGTGTAGAGAATGGTGAAGATAGTTGGGAGTATAAGAAAGGGGAGGAGAAGGTGAAGAAGAAGAAGAAGAAGAAGGAAATATAATGATACGAATAAGAGGAGAAGAGGAAGTGACAAAAGGAAGAGAGAAAGAGAAAGTGAGAGGAGGAAGAGAAGAAATGGTAAACCTATGACGCTAATTTGAAGAGAATGCGAAGAGAAATGTAAGAAAAAGAAGAAGGAGGGGAAGGCGGGTGAGGCTGAGATCAGAGGAGAGGGAGGAACATCGGGAGGAAGAGGAGAGGTTACACCATCTGCTGTGGAAGAGGAAGCAAAGAAACCCG
Organism: Panulirus argus; assembly: GCA_038088735.1. Taxonomy (NCBI): domain Eukaryota; kingdom Metazoa; phylum Arthropoda; class Malacostraca; order Decapoda; family Palinuridae; genus Panulirus; species Panulirus argus. The sequence goes on along the minus strand of JAYMFT010282053.1, from coordinate 2,719 downwards.
TACAGAAAAGCAAGAAGTGCCTTGAGGAGAGGGTACTTGGAACAGTAGATAATTGAGAGGTAAAAGAAAGGAAATAAAGCAAAGGAAAGAGGAGAGAAGAAGGAAAGGACAAAGAGAAGGTTTACTTAAGGTAACGTGAATGCCAGTACCAGAACCAGCAGGTCGGTGTTACTGAACCTTCCGCACCGTGTGGTAACAGCAGGCTGTTAGTTTCCGAACCTGCTACACCGTGTGGTACCAGCTGGTTAGTAGTGTTTCTGAACATACCACACTGTGTTACACCAGCAGGTTGCTGTTACTCGACTTTACGGCAAGAATATCTGCTGTAAACTGTTGGCTCGAGGCCAAAGACAGGCCATCAATAAAGTCGTTACGTTTGCTTCGAACTGCCGGTGATGGGTTTAAGTTGCTGGTCTGGCGCAATAACTGCTGGCCTCACATCACAGACTGTTCGCTCTGTACCTTACGCTGCTGACTCGTACCTTACACCGTTGGCTATGCACCTTCCTCTGTTGGCTAGTTTGTTTCCTTACGGTGTTGGCTAGGCATCTTGCGTGTTAGCTAGTTACCTTACAGTGTTGGCTAGGCTACTTACATGTTGGCTAGTTACCTTCAGCTGTCAGCTAGGTACGTTACACAGTTGGCTGGTCATTTTACACTGATGGCTGGGTATCTTAAACCGTTGGTTAAGCACGATACACTGTTGCCTAAGTACTTTACATTATGACTAGGCGCCTGAAACCGTTGAGTAGGAATCTTACACTGTTGCCTAAACACCTTGTTTTATGGCTAGGTGCTTTACACTGTTGACTAAGTACATTACATTATGGCCAGGCGCCTTGCACTGTCGGCTAGGCACCTTACGCTGTTGCTAGAAACATTGCGCTGTTCTGTAGTTGCCTTACAGTGGTGACTAAACACCTAACACCGTTGGCTTGGCACCCAGCAATGTTGACCAGCCATCATAAACAGTTGGCTATACACCGTAAATTGTTGGCTATGCACCGTAAACCATTGTCTATACACCATCCACTATTAGCTACGCATCATAAATTGTTCGCTAAGCACCTTACACAGCTGGCAAGGCACGATACACTATAACTACACATCGCAAGCTGTCGCTTATTCAGAGTAAACTGTAGGCTATGCACCTTACACAGTTAGCTATGCACCATGCATTGTTGGCTATGCACCATAAATTGTTGGCTATGCACCGTAAAATGTTCGCTAGGCATTTTAAACGGCTAGTTACACTATAAACTAGAGGTTAAGCATCACAACCTGTAAGCCATGCACCATAAACTGCTGGGTGAGCATCAACATCATTTCATATGTACCAAAAAATGTTGGCTAAGCATCACAGCCATCAGCGAGTTATCATAAACTGTTCGCTAGGTACCATTAACGGTTGTATGGGTACTAAAAACGTTTACTTGGGCATCATAGACCATCTGCTCGGCACCATGAACTGTTGACTGGGCATCGTAAAGTGTAGGCTAGACACGGTGAACTGATTGGTGGCTAAACACCATAAGATAACAATAAATCGTGGCTAAAAAACACAGAATGATAGCTAGACACCAAAAGGTTTTAGTATGCTGTCATAAACTGTCTGCTAGGCATCATAAACTGTCGGCTTGTGTTGCTATACCCCCATGAATGTTTAGCTAGCCACTAGAAACTGCTGCCTTGCCACGATAAACTGCTGTCTACCATTAAAAGATTATTTTCCTTGAATGTTCCTCATTCACGATTCATATAAACTGCTGGTTTACAAACAGCGATGGTAACTATGATCACATCCTTCGCATAACGCCATGATTCGTTCTTGACTTGCCACCGAAGACAGCTGTCACCATAAACTGCCGGCTAACCACCATAAACCGCTGGCTTGTCACTATATGCGACTGGCTTACCATTAATAATCTGCTAGTTTTCCACCATAAACAGCTTGCTTGTTACCATAAAGTACAAGCTTGCCACCATAAACAGCTGGCTTGACACCACAATCTGCTGGTTTGTCACGAGGTATATGTCTTAAGCTTGACACCTGAACTGCCGCCATAAATGTCTGTCACCATGAATTAGCGGATGACCTTCACAAATTGATACACTAATTTGTTGGCACAGCATCGTTAACTAAGTGGTTTGCTGTCATAATATTTTCTCCACAACGAAAATTAGTGGATTACCACCAAAGACTTTCACCACAACTTGTTGCCACCAAAAATTATTGTCTTTCCACCAAACAATATGCGACGCTATGAATTAGTCGGTTACTGCCACAGACCGCCAAAATGGACCGTTGGCTTGGCACCACTGAGCCAATGACCGCAAAGACTGTCGTTTATATTCTTTAAACTGTCGTTAAGTAGTAACAAGCTTGCTGCCATAAACTGCACGGTCCATGAGGCACTGTTAACCCAGCCATTTATACCACTAGTCTCACATCCTTAAGTCTCCGCGCCTCCTCATAAAAACTCTTGGCTCTGCCCCCAGATGATTTCTGGCCTCATTTCGGTTCTTGATCTACCGCTCTGTTCCTCACTGCCGAGCAGCATCGTAGACCACTGTAGCTTTACAGTCAGTCACGGACTGGTGGAGCACTGTCTGGACTACGATCTGAGAATGTTGGAACGTCAATGGACAGGAGAGAGAGAGAGAGAGAGAGAGAGAGAGAGAGAGAGAGAGAGAGAGAGAGAGAGAGAGAGAGAGAGAG
>JAYMFT010282042.1:0-10477 GCA_038088735.1 Panulirus argus | reverse complement strand
CACAGCTCCCTTTCCACATCCAGGCCCCACAGACCTTTCCGTGGTTTACCCCGGACGCTTCACATGCCCTGGTTCAGATATATATATATATATATATTTTTTTTTTTTTTTTTCTCCCCTATCCCCAGGGATAATATATATCAGCCAACCTGTAAGGGTGAATGAACAGCTGGGTTGAATGTGACTGACTGCCGCAACCAGGATTTGAACATATGCGCTTAACCCTGGGCGGCCCGTGAATGCATCATGATCAGGAATGCTAACTGCTACACCATGGGAGTCCAATCCATATATCCTTAACATATCCCAGAAAACATTCCACTTGATTCTTTCTTATACTTTTTCCATATCCATTAAAGCTGAATACAGCTCATATTTTTTCTCTAGAACTTTTGTAGTCATTTTCACTGTAGTCTGATGCACAAATTCCCTCCTTTTCATACAACCTTCTTGCTCCTCACTTATTCCATCACTCTATCAATCAAAACTCTTGCATACACTTTTCCTGGTTAATTGCTACATACATCCTTAGTACTTTTTCCCTTGAATAAAGGAACAAATTTAGCTTTCACCTAACCCTCAGGCACAATCTGATGCTTCTATGCTAAATTAAGTATCCAATACTTTCTCCTCTATACTTCAACATTTCAACCATAATCCCATCCACTCCACGTGCCTTTTCTACTTTCAACCTCATTATTACCCATTTTACCGGGATTACTTCCAGCAAGAGGCCCTTGCAATAGTATCCTTTACTTTCCATCCTCTATATCTATCATAAAACAACTGCTGCCTCACCTTCTTCCACATCAGTTCTTGAAAATACTCTTTCATTTTCCCTTTTCCTTTTCATTCAGCAACTCCACTTCCTTATGTCTCACATGTACACTTCGTCTTATATCCACTTAATTTTTTTTTTCACCTTTTTCCACTTCAGTTTTTTTATTTTCCTTAAATTATTCACTCAACTCTCCTTCCAAATCTTCATATACTTTTTTTTTTGCTTACCTGTATCAGATTCATATTTTTCCCTCATCCCTTGCTGAACTTCCACTGGTATATTCCATTTCTAATCTCATCCGTTCACCATGCATTTCCACTTTTATCTTAGGAGAGGATATGACAGCAGACAGAGCTGGTAGTGTAACCTTTGAATCAGTTTGAAAAAAGTTTAATTGATAAATAAATCTATCCATTTACATCCCTTATGCCCATTCCCTGTGGGAACTCCCATCAAGGGGGTGGCCATTCCACTTATTGCTGTCCTTACTTGCCTCCCTTGTATACACCATTTCACACAGTTTTCCACCATTTCTCATCCACTCAACATCCTCTTGCACCAATCTCTTTTGTCGCACTTTAATACACTCTTCTTATAAACTCCCAATCTTGCATTCTTTCCACATGCCCAAACCACTTCACAACTCATTCCCTTTGCATTTCCTGCCATATCACCTCTCTCATCCACCCCTTCATTTCTTTCCTAATTCCATATAATCACACCACATGCTCTTCTCTAATAGCTCATTTCCACAGCCTGAATTCTTGACCTCTGTAACTCATTCTAAGTCCATGTTTTGGCAGCATAGGTCAGGATTGGGTGGACTATGCTGTCCCTTAATCCTCTCTTCACTTCCATAATTACAAGTCTGCCCTTCATTATTCTATTAAGGGACCCAATGACTCTTCTACCCTGTGCTGCTTTCTCCCTTATCTCTCCTTCCATATCACCAAATGTACCCAAGACAATTCCTAGATGCTAAAATTCTCTCTTCTTCCAGTCTTTCTCCACCACTGCAGGAAAATCTAAAGTTAAGTGCTGTCATGTGTCATGTATGACAAGGAAAGATTGTGTTTGTGGACAGAATGCCAGCAGTTCACATGTAGGGTAAGGCAGAAAGAAAAGACAGCTACCTAAGTCAGAGGAGTGCAACCTGACAACCACAGAAGTGCTGGCTCACTGCACAGTTGTCACTATAGCACTAACAATATTCAGGCGAGTAGTACTAGTAATATACCTCCCTGGTAGTTGGCGGCCTACCAACAACAACCTACTGATTTTTTAGGTGACCCTAAATCAAATTCTATAGGCAGAAGGTGTCCATCTTCAAAAAAGTCCTCACTGTATGCAGTGTATTTCTCTTCTAGGTATGCAGTATTGAGCACTTTTAACCACTTTCAGCATCTAGAACACTAAAGGTTAAGTTCGTATACCAGGCATGACTACACATGCCAGAAGTATTTACATTTTCATTCCCACATTTACAATCTGCTATGTAGTAATTTTGATTTTGAATGTAAAAATCAATGATAATTGCAAAACAATTCATTAGACAGTCAGACTGAAGAGTGAAGGATCGCAATTTAAAATTTATCTTACCTATATACTTATAATATACCTGAAGAGCATACCTAGATGTATCTTTAAGGAATCTATGGAACTTTAAATACCTGTGACTCATCTTACTACTTTTGCAAACACAAGTGCATGTACCTACAAGAGGCATTTTCAAAGTGCCACACGAATATCATGTAGCAAATCAACATTGCGGGCAACAAAGCATTCTCAAAACATCGATCGTATTGTTTACTAAAGTTTCAACATTGCCACTTAGGCGTGTGTTTAGAAATGAAAATGAAGCCAGTTAGTAAACTTCCAAATCAAGTGTTACTAATTAATGTCTTAGCATTACTCACGATATCCAGTGTGTTGCTTTTCTTTACATATCTTTCTTGAACAAAACTTACCATAAACTTTTTTGCCTGCACAAAATCAAGCCAGAAAATGACAGTTTAACCCTTGGATATGACTGTACATATCATAAATCTGACCCTCCACCTGGTAAGTGGGTTACAGAAGCCGATATTATTGTGGAATCAGAAATCAATTACAGTGTAGTTCTCTTGACAACTACTTTACAAGGAATAGCACTGAGTAATTTGATATCAGAAATTACAGTCTAATCCTTTTATCTCTCTTCAAAGAACCTATGTAAATTGCTTTATAAGACATTAAATTTACTTTATTCATGAGAAAAAGAAATAATATCTCTTGACAAATATTGTGACATTCATCTACAAAAGATATGGAAATGTTGGAACTGTTTTGAATATTCAGAAAATCAGTTGACTGGCAACAAGTTATTGAGTTCCTACATTTATTTCTCTTTGTTCTTGCTCTTCTTCCTTTATTTTACAGTAGTGAGGAGACACTTGGGGCACTGTGTTGGACCTCTTCTACTATGAAGACACACTAATCCATCCCTGTGCATCTGGACCAGGCCCAAAGTATCTGCAGACAGAAAGGGAAAAGGTGTCTACTGACAGAAAGAGGCAAGGTGTCTACAGACATAAAGTGACTAAGTGTCTTAAGAGAGAAAAATGCAGTCTTTACAGACAAAAAGTAACAAGGTGCCTACAGACAGGAAATGACTAGGTGTCTTAAAGACAAAGTAACAAGGTGTCTGAAGGCAGAAAAAGGCAAGATGTTTACTGATAGAAAGTGACAAGATGTCTGGAGACAGAAAGATATGAGGTATCCACAGACAGAAAGTGGCAAGGTGTCTACAGACAGAAAGAGACAAGCTGTGTACAGACAGAAAGAGGCAAGTTGTCCATAGATAGAAAGTGGCAAGGTGTCTACAGACAGAAAGATGGAAAAAATGTGTCTACAGACAGAATGAGACAAAGTGTTGACAGAGAGAAAGAAGAAAGGTATCTAGAGACAGGAGGCATGGTGCCTATGGACAGAAAGAAGCAAGGTGTCTACAGACAGAAAGAGACAAGGTATATACAGAAAGGGGTCAAGGTGTGTACAGACAGAAAGAGGTAAGGTGTCTACAAACAGAAAGAGAGAAGGCATTGACAGAAAAAGGAAAAAAATGTGTCTACAGACAGAATGAGACAAGGTGTCGACAGAGAGAAAGAAGAAAGGTGTCTACAGACTGGAGACATGGTACCTATGGACAGAATGAAGCAAGGTGTCTACAGACAGAAAGAGAAAAGGTGTATACAGACAGAAAGAGAGATGGTGTCTACTGACAGAAAGTGAGGTGTCTACAGACAGAAAGATATCTAGACAGAGTTAAGGTTTCTACAGACAGAGAGAGAGAAGGTGTCAACAGAAAGAAAGAAGAAAGGTCTACACACAGAAAGAGACAAGGTGTTGACAAAAAGAAAGGAGTCTACAGACAGAAAGAGATGAGAAGTGTACAGATAGAAAGAGGTGAGGTGTCTATACACAGTAAAAGACAATGTGTTTAAGACAAAAAGAGAGAGGCAAGGTGTCTAGAAACAGAGACAAGGTATCTGCAGACAGAAAGTAGCAAGGTTTCAACAGACAGAAAGAGATAAGTTGTCTACAGACAGAAAGAAACAAGGTGTCTACAGGCAGAAAGAGACAAGATGTCAACAGACAGAAAGATGCAGGGTTTCTACAGACAGAAAGATATAAGGTGTCTACAGACATACAAGGTGCCTACTAAAAGAAAAAGACAAGGTGACAACAGACAGAAAGAGACAAGGTGTCTATGGGCAAAAAGATGCAAGGTTTCTACTGACAGAAAGAGACAAGATGTCAACAGACAGAAAGATGCAAAGTTTTTATAGACAGGAAAAGAAAGGGTTTCTAAAGAGATAAAGAGACAAGGTGCCTACAGAGAGAAAAATGCAAGATTTCTACAGACAGAAAGACAAGGTGTTGACAGAAAGAGAGAAAGAAGAAAGGTGTCTACAGACAGGAGGAGGCATGGTGTGTATGGCCAAAAAGAGACAAAGTGTCTACACGCAGGAAGAGACAAGGTATCTACAGACAGAAAAGACCGGGTGTTAACAGAAATAAAGAGGCAAAATGTCCAAAGACAGTAGGAGGCAAGGTGTTTAAAACAGAAAGAGGCAAGGTGTCTACAGACAGAGAGAGAGATATGCCTACAAACCGAAAGAGACAAGGTGTTAATAGACAGAGAGAGGCAACATGTCAACAGACAGAAGGAAGAAAGGTGTCTACAGACAGAAGGTGGCAAGGTTCCTACAGACAACAGAAAACAATATACCTCCTGACAGAAGGAGATAAAGGTGTCCACAGAGAAAAAGAAAGGTGTCTACACACATAAAGAAGCAAAATATCTACAAGCAAAGAGACAGTGCGTCTACAGACAGAAAGAGACAAGGTGTCGAGAGACAGAAAGAGGCAAGGTGTTTACAGACAGTAGAAAAAAGTGTCTGTAGACAGAAAGAGGGAAGGCATCTAATGACAGAGAGGAAGTAAACACAGACAGAGAGACAATATGCCTACTGACAGAAAGCTGCAAAGTGACTACAAACAGAAATAGGCAAGTTATTTACACACACAGTAAAACAAAGTATCTACAGAGAGAGAGACAAAAGTGTTGACAGACAGAATGAGACAACGTGTCTGCAGACAGAAAGAGGCATGGTGTTCTGGGTCAGAAAGAGATAAAGTGTCAATAAATAGAGTCAAAGTACCTATAGACAGAAAAAGCAGGTGTCTAGAGACAGAAGGAAGCAATGTGTCCACAGACAGAAAGAGGCAAGGTGTCCAGAGACAGAAAGAGGCAAAGTGTCTACAGACAGAAAGAGGCAAGGTGTCCACAGACAGAAAGAGGTAAGGTGTCCACAGACAGAAAGAGGCAAAGTGTCTATAGACAGAAAGAGGCAAGGTGTCTACAGACAGAAAGAGGCACAGTGTCTACAGACAGAAAGAGGCAAGGTGTCTACATACAGAAAGAAGTAATGTGTCTACAGAGAGAAAGAAGTAATGTGTCCACAGACAGAAAGAGGCAAGGTGTCCACAGACAGAAAGAAGCAAAGTGTCTACAGACAGAAAGAGACAAGGTGTCTACAGACAGAAAGAAGTAATGTGTCCACAGACGGAAAGAGGCAAGGTGTCTATAGACAGAAAGAGGTAAGATGTCCACAGACAGGAAGAGGCAAAGTGTCCACAGACAGAAAGAGACAAGATGTCTATAGACAGAAAGAGGCAAGGTGTCCACAAACAGAAAGAGGCAAGGTGTCTACAGACAGAAAGAGACATGGTGTCTACAGACAGAAAGAGGTAAGGTGTCTATAGACAAAAAAGAAGCAAGGTGTTTGTAGACAGAAAGAGGCAAGGTATCTACAGACAGAAAGAGATTAGGTGTCTACATACAGAAAAAGGTAAAATGTCCACAGACAGAAACAGAAAGAGACAAGGTGTTTACAGACAGAAAGAGGCAAGGTGTCTACAGACAGAAAGGGACAAGGTGTCCACAGACAGAAAGAGGCAAGGTGTCTACAGACAGAAAGAGGCAAGGTATCTACAGACAGAAAGAGGTAAAGTGTCCACAGACAGAAACAGAAAGAGGCAAGGTGTCTACAGACAGAAAGAGGCAAGGTGTCTGCACACAGAAAGAGGCAAGGTATCTACAGACAGAAAGAGACAAGGTGTCTATAGACAGAAAGAGGCAGTGTCTACAGACAGAAAGAGGCAAGGTGTCCACAGACAGAAAAAGGCAAGGTGTCTACAGACAGAAAGAGGTAAGGTGTCTATAGACAGAAAGAGGCAAGGTGTCTAAAGACAGAAAGAGGTAAGGTGCCCACAGACAGAAAGAGGTAAGGTGCCCACAGACAGAAAGGAGCAAAGTTTCTACAGACAGAAAGAGGCAAGGTGTCCACAGACAGAAAAAGGCAAGGTGTCCACAGACAGAAAGAGACAAGGTGTCTACATACAGAAAGAGGCAAGGTGTCTACAGACAGAAAGGGGTAAGGTGCCCACAGACAGAAAGAGGCAAAGTGTCCACAGACAGAAAGAGGCAAGGTGTCCACAGACAGAAAAAGGCAAGGTGTCTACAGACAGAAAGAGACAAGGTGTCTACAGACAGAAAGAAACAAGGTGTCTAAAGACAGTAGAAAAAGGTGTCTGCAGACAGGGAGACAAGATATCACTGGATAGAAACAGACTAAGTGTCTACAAACAGAAAGAGGCAAGGTGTCTTAAGATAGAGAAATGTAAACAGACAGAAAGAGACAATGTGTCAACAGGCAGAAGGGGATAATGCAACTACAGAAAGAGCTAATGTGTCTACATACAGGAGACAAAGTGTCTCCAGACAAAATGAGGCAAGGTGTCTACAGACAGAAAGAGACAGTGCCTACAGACAGAAAGAAAGATACAAGGTGTCTTCAAACAGAATGACGCAAGGTGTCTACAGACAGAAAGAGAAGGCGTATTCAGACAGAACTGCCAGTGCAGTGTCACCTTAAAAATAAAATGTATATGAGAAATGATGCAAGAGAAGGACAAAAGGTTCGAATGATTATGTGGCAGTGGATGAAAGGCTGAGAATGGTTGTGCTGGATGCTAGAGGTGTGAGGATTCTTCAGAGATTCTGATAATTTTGCAGCTCTTGTGAGGATCAAGAAGTGGAGGTATGGCATAAGGAAAAATGGAGAAGTAAAAAGTGTTGGCAAGAGAGAAGAGGAGTAAGAAAGAATGCAAGAAGTATGAATGAAGGGTGACAAAAAGTTTAGATGAAAGTGCAGTAAATACGGGGTGAATGGGGTGAAAAAGTTTAGAGTAAGACTGTTAGAGGATGTAGAATTAGTAGTTGGATACAAGGTTGTGAGATGTAGGAATAAAAAGGGAAATGCATGGAGGATGGATCAGGTTAGAAATAATGTGGAGAAGAATGAAAAGGTATCTGTCAGACTGCTTGAAAGGACTGTACCTGTGGAAGTTTAGCAGAGGAGGAGGGAAGAATATAAGATATGTCAGTGGAATGTTAAGAGGCTGACAGAGTAAAGCAAAGAAAGAGTAAATAAGTAAATAAATATTTTGGAAGAAACCTAAATGAAAAGTTTAAGAAAAATAAGAAATTGAACTAAAAATAGTGAAAAAGGAAAAAAGTGGATGTGGGAGTGGAAATATAAATGTGAAAAGTAAGGAAGGGGAGTTACTGAAGCAAAAAGAGGAAGTGAAAAGAAGATGGAAGGAGTATTTAGAAAAAATTGATGATTGTGGGAGAAAGTGAGGAAGCAGTAGTTACATGCATGAGTATGGAATATAGTTATGAAAAGGGGCCTACAGTAAGAAAGGGGATAGATAAAAAAAAAAAAGATAATGAGGAAGGTAGGAAAGGCACCTGGAGTAGATGGGGTTACAGTTCAAACAAACCATGGAGGAGAAAGATTGATAGAGTGGATGCATTTGATATGTAATTTAGCATGGAAGCAGGTTGTGCCTCAAGACAGGGTGAAAGTTATTATTGTTCTTTTAATTAAAGGAAAAGCTATATATGTAGCAATCATAAGGGAATAAGTCTTTTCTTTCTGCTTCACCCACACATGGACTGATGGTATTTTGTCCACAAACATACAATCTCTCCTTGTCACACAATACTTGACAACACTGAACTCTACATTTTCCTGCAGTGAACATTATTCACTAGCCCTTCCTTTTGGCAACATGTAGGAGCATAGATAGAAGTAGTAGGTAGGAACATGAGACAGGAGCATCAGATAGAAATAGTGGGTAGGAACATTAGGGGTGAGCATTAAGTAGTAGTAGTAGGCAGGAACATTTTGTAGGAGCCACTGAAAACACTGTAATAGAGTTGCCCTCTGCAAATAACCCTGTTAAGGTTGAGGCACTAATGTCTAAGAAGAAGCATTAGAGTTCATCAGTTATGGAAACTCTTTTGCCATGGCCAACCCCTTGAGGGAGTTCCATGAGGAAACTGGCATCAGTGATAGATAAATAAATATATAATATTACTCTATAAGATTTCTTAACTGTATATGACCTGATATAAAGAGCTGGTAAAATCTTCAAAACATTGAACAATACATTCTTGGAATTTCATATACACAGGAGAAGCGTAAGAAACGGTCTCACAACTTCTAGTTGGTGTAACTTTTTTGAACAATCACTATACTAGGGCCATCACCTTCTTGGTCACCATACAGTGAGCCACTCAAGACCACCTCAGGTAACTGAGACTGTTCTAAGGAATAGTGTTTTTTACATGAATGAATACACACATGTATGCTACATTAATCATATAAAGTCAAAAATATTTGTAATTTAATGATCAATGTATTTATCATTCTCCACTTTATGGTAGTTCTAAGAGGCCTCTGTGAAGTCATGCAGTCTTCATTTTTAAGAAATTTTTTCAATTTACATAAAGAATATCCGATTTATTAAAGTCTTTAAAACAAAACAGGTTTAAATTTCATGTTAAGTTGTGTTCCCTATATCAGGAACTGATAATCCAACTGGCACTCCTAGATCAAAAGGTATACTGAGGCATAGGGCCATTAAAGAAAGGAAGAGCAGTTTTTTCAAGGCAATGTCGCTCTTTGGCCCCACATTCTGCACTCTTTGCAGCTACAGTTTATTTTCCAATTGAAAACAGGCAGAAGTCTTACTTTCAAAGTATCATCAAACTCACTGCACCTGACATACCATCTAACAAAAATCTTAAATACAAAAATTATGTTGGTCATAGTGATAAAATACATCTTAAGTATGCAATGCAGACATGCAGTTTAAGATTGGTGTCAGGGATGAGACTGCAACAGCAAATACCCCAGGTGTGATATCTGTTCCAACATGGCTGAGGGTGTACTTTCCAGGGTTCATAGAGCAGATCTGAAAGAATCACAAAAATCAATATACGGTGCAAAACGAAATCATAAAGCCTTTTCATCCATGATCATCTTAAATTTCAGGTATCAAGAGGCAAAAATGTATCTTCAACATTACATCACTCACCTATAACATGATTTGTCAAGTATTAGCTTAATTAGTAATTTGATAGCCATGGCTATCAATTTTTTTTTTGTTGTTATTGAATGATAACATACTTTTATATATATATTTTCAACCTTTAATGATTACATTGAAATTAGAATTAGTATGGTTTTCTTAATACAGTAAGAACACTACAGAAATTCAATAATTTCATCAAAAAATCATGAAATTCCAAGTAACTTATTTTCATGAACAAGAGGAATTTCATTCTTCTAATTACTAAAATCCCCAGTAAAAAATCTACATTTTTTCTAATAGAAATTAAACGCAAAAATTCTATGTATCCTGTTCTCAATTATTACTACAACAAAAAATTCATTGAACAATTATTAGTTTAACTTCATAGGACCTCAACAGTAAATCATTCACATGACTTTGGCCACACCTCACTCTTACAGCAATAGTACAGGACTTCTGTCTCGCTTCTCTTCCTCTTCCTGCACTAGTAGTATAGCTACTACCCTAACATCATCAATTTCTAAAAGGGGAAACAGAAGAAGGAGTCAGGCAGGGAGTCCTCATCCTCCTCAAAGGCTCAGACTGGGGTGTCTGAATGTGTGTGGATGTAACCATGATGAGAAGAAAGGAAAGGTAGGTAGTATGTTTGAGGAAAGAAACCTGGATGTTCTGGCTCTGAGTGAAACGAAGCTCAAGGGAAAAGGGGAA
>JAYMFT010282031.1:0-10478 GCA_038088735.1 Panulirus argus | reverse complement strand
CACACACACACATATATATATATATATATATATATATATATGAGCAAGGACCCGGTCCTCTGCTTAAGTACCCGACACTCGTGTTACCGACAATGCGTCCTTATCCAAGACAAGGTCAGGGCGGCTCAGGGCGCAGGCTGTCTGCAAGGTCAAGGGTCAAGGCGCACTGCAGTGTGAGGCCCTTGGGCACGACCTTAAGGGCCTTCTAGTACGACCCTTTTTTTTTAGTCATGACGACCTGGCCTCTGGCTTGACCTCTGAAGGCCAGGCCAGCATACCCAGCAGTCGTTAAGTCGTGCTCAAGGGTCGTCCCACCATACTCAAGGGTCGTATCGGCGTATTCAATGGTCGTTCCACCATATTCGAGGGTCGTATCACCACGTCCGGTGGTCGTGACGACCGCGTCCAAGCTGCCGGAGCTCAGGCACAATCACTGTCCCTCCGTCATCGCCTCCTTCAGGAGAGGAAGCCGCCCCTTGCGCCCGGCGCCCACCCCGTCACCACCCACTGCGCAGGATCAACACGCGGCTTAATCACCCCCCCCCCGCCCCACTAACGACCAATTACGCACGTTTAAGCTACCACCGCTCACTATTTGCAAATTGTGTCATCGGGATTAATGATCTTACCCGAATCTCCGACTGAGATTAATCGTCCTCGAGGTATATTAATCCATCTCTGTCTGGAATTAATCAAGTTCACAATCACAAAAATTAATCCTCTCTCTCTCTCTCTCTATGACTATAATTAATCCCGATCTCTGACGGTGCAGTAATCCCTTTTCCCCAGACAATCGGATTAATCCTTTCTTCTGACCCTACGATTAATCCTGCCCCTCTGGCTGTATACATCAACTCACAACCCCCTCCCCCCCCAAGCCACAACCCTACCCCGGAACATAATCTGCCCATTAACGACCCCGTAAGCCCATCCTGACCAATGTGACGCAACAGATTAATTCAATACCTTCGTATTCCTCGCCCGAGTCTGACTAATCACTTTTCAAGTTCTCGCGAAATACCAAAAATTGATACTTCCGATTCCCTTAATACCTTCCGAGGATTAAAAAAATATGTGATTAATCAATGCGGCGAGTTTTTATTTTCCTGCGTTACGTAATAATTCCCAAAACCACGAGTTAAAAACATGGCTAATGAGCAATCATTTCTTAACAAAAAAAAAAGAAAAAATAAATTGCATCCCAAGGCATGCTTTATATAGTAACTACCACTCGGCGCTTTGGGGTAATACCATCGGCGGAAAAAAAAAATGTTCTCAAATTAATATATGCAAATTTATGCATCTTACGTGTACACGAAGATCCTATCAGTTCCGTCTCCTGGAAAGTGGGCAAACCATACTGTTAAGTGGACGCTTTCTGTCGTGTGCTGTTCTTGGCCCGTCGTGTCTACACTGAGACAGACAGACAGGCAGATAGACGGAAGCATGGGGGGGGGGTGGAGGGGGTACCAGGTCACGGATGCCAAACCACGGTACACTGCACTTCCCTGCGTTTACATCCGCCTCATCCATCGCCCTTCACCCAAAGATGAATCATCCACTCCGCTTCGGCCAAGCAAGCACATTCTCGGCCTTTTTTTTTCTTGCTTGCAGTAAAAAACAAAGTAAATAAAAATACCAGCAGGTACGTACGCCATTCTGGTACAAACCAACAGACACACGAGACTTCCCACTTGTCTGTTCTTAGTGACAGACGTCACAGACTCAGTAACGTCTGTCTTGCGTTACGACAGTGTGTGTGTGTGTGTGTGTGTGTGTGTGTGTGTGCGCTTGTGGGGCGCCATCTCTCGCACAGATGGTTAAATGGGAGTGTAAACAGACCATCTGGGCCGGGGACAGGGACCACCTGACTCGTCGGGAAAACAAAGAGATCGTCTGAGGTGGAAGACACAGGCCCCACCTGGAGCTACGCAAAGACCACGAACGGCGTACTGAGACACGGACCGTCTGAGGGTGTCAAAGTCAAGAGACCACCTTAGTGTTGCTTTGGCAGACCACACCCGAGCCGAACAACACGTAGCCAAACACTACAGCAGTGTAGAGACATGTAAGTAGAAACCAGACGTAGACCAGTCGTAGAGACCCAGAGCACGTGGGTAGAAACCAGACGTCCTGGGGCTATAAGGCACATGGGGAGAGGGTTCACATCTGACCCTACGCCAACCACATTACTTCCTCTTTAACGTCTCGCGCCCCCCCCCCCTCTTCCCCTCCCCTCCCACACATCCGCGCCCCCCCTCCCCCTCCCTCCCTTCCCTTACCACCTGCTATGCTCCCCTCTCCCGACATTCCTCCCCACTCCCTCCCTCCCACCACCAACGTACAGGCCATCAAAAGGGAAGGATTTATACTCCCCAGTGACCTTGGGAGGTAGGATTGTGTGGCACCAGATGAGGCAGATCTCGTCTCTCCCACTCCCATCTACCTCACAAGATCTTCCTCCCTCATTCGCTTCTCCCTCACAAGATCTTCCTCCCTCACAGCGTCCTCACACACACACACACACACACACACCTCATACACAGAGGCGTAAATACACACGCCAATACATGGCACTATACACAAACGGGAAGAAAGACAATAATAATAATAATAATAATAATAATAATAATAATAATAATAATATTAATAATAATAATAATCAAGTCAGCTGATGAAGAGTTAATGTCTCAACACATGACTCCTGGCTGGATAAAATATAATTCATCACATCCACAGCCTCTCTCACATTCTCTCTCTCTCTTACATTCTCTTTCTCTCCCTCACACACACACACAAAGGTTGAAGTGCTGAATTCGTCCTTCGCCCGTCATGCCAGATGCAGCAAGCCGAACGTGTACTGACTGTGACAGAAACCTAAAAATTCAGCCAACGTAAAATAAATAAATGAATAAAAAAACCCAACCCCTTTCAAAGGCTTCCTCCGGAAACCCGGAGATCGACTGTGCGGGATTCTCTTCCGTCATCACAGATGAAAATAAACGCTAATAATAATAATAATAATAAATAATAATAATAATAACAACAATAATTAACCCTTACCTAATCATACTTATCAATCATACCCACGTATGACCAGGGCGAGAGAGAGAGAGAGGGGGAAGGGAGCCCCCTCTCAACGCTGTTCCCTGCCCCAAGGCTTAGGCCACTCAAGAGATGTCCCGAGTGTTATTCATGGCTACACTCGTCCCCCCCCCCACACTTCTGCCCCACTTCCACACCCCCACCTACATCAGCTAGCCCATGTTATTACCCACCCCGACCCACCTGCACCCACGTCACCCCCACCTGCCACCCCTAACAATACCGAGCGTCGGGTGTCCGCAAAGAAAACGGAAATTGGGGGACGGCATCTCATTTTCTATTTCTTCTGTAACGTTCGAAACTTTCTTTTAAATGTCCATCTGGGGAGAGGGGTCGATCAAGACCCGGGCTGGGGGGAGAGAGAGGGGAGATCAATGGGGGGAAGGGGGGAGAAAACGGGGGAGATGAAGCTTGGAGACCGTTCATAGGGAGGAGTTGGGAGGATAAAAACGTGGGTGTGGGGGGAGTGGGGTGAGGGAGGGGGCGAAAGTGTGGTTTAAGAGGGAGGGGCTCGGTTCCCGGATGTGGGCACCCCAACCCTAGCACGAAGGAGGGGAGAGGAGCCACGGGGAGAGTAGGAGAGGGAGAGGAGCCACGGGGAGAGTAGGAGAGGGAGAGGAGCCATGGGGAGAGTAGGGGAGGAAGAGGAGCCGTGGGGAGAGCAGGAGAGGAAGAGGAACAAACGAGGAGGGGAGGGGAGGGGAGGAAGAGGAGCCGTGGGAAGAGCAGGGGAAGGAGAGGAACAAACGAGGAGGGGAGGGGAGGAAGGCCATGGGGAGAGTAGGGGCAGAAGAGGAGCCAAAGGGAAGGTGTGGGGCGAGAGAGGTGTTAGGGAGGAGGAGAGGGGAGGGTGGGAGTGTCCTGGTGGGGAGAAAACTCTCACAGGTTCATTACAGCGGAAGGAACACATGGCTGACTGCATTGTGGGAACCCCTGGGACCAGACATCCACCCCCACACTGTGGGAACCCTGGGGCCAGACAACCTACCCCCACACTGTGGGAACCCTGGGCCAGACACCCACCCCACACTGTGGGAACCCTGGGGCCAGGGGCGCAGGACGAAACACAACACGAATGGCAACACATCCCTAACCCTCGGGTGAAACAGGGCGAAAGAAACTCCCCCAGCGTGAAGCGGGAGGAGGAAACACGCCCTCTGAAACGGCTGCTTCGGCTACCATGACCGCCTCTCTCTCTCTCTCTCTCTATGCGTGAGTGAGAGAGAGAGAGAGAGAGAGAGAGAGAGAGAGAGAGAGAGAAACTTGAGCCAGCCAGCCGGCCGGCTAGCGAGCCGCCGGTCGGAGTCGAACCCAGCACAGACGGACGGCCGCCTCCGACAGCCGGTCCTCCGGTTGCCTAACGATGGATTACCGCCCATACATCCGGGCGGGGAGAGGAGAGGAGGAGAGGGGAGGGGGAGGGGCGGGTGCATATAACGCCATCCCGCGGTGACGGCGTCACGCGTCTTCCATGTCCCCGCTGGGAACTCAACACCCTCTCATGTATACGTATACAGTCGCACTATATACATGCCAACCGGCCATACTAGAACACACACACACCATCCCCTATACAGTATGTATGAATACAGTCCCTATCTCGCATACACATGCCATACTCACCAACCAAATATGCTAACATAAACACATCTAATACACACACACACACACGTATACACACACTGGTGCATCTAATACACACACACGTGTACACACACAGACACACAGGCGTAAACAATTGCTAAATACTAACTAACATTCCTAATTAATCACATTAGGATTAACGACGACGAAAGGTCATGTGACGGTCACAGAAAGTCAAAAGCGAATAACGGACGCGTACACACGCGACCATAAACGTACACACACACACACACACAGACACATGCAGAACAACAGACAAAGTTTACGAATCTTCAGCGAAAGAAAAACAATGAAAACGGAAAACTGACTTGCTAAACTTACCTTCAGGCTCTCTCTCTCTCTCTCTCTCTCTCTCTCTCTATATATATATATATATATATATATATATATATATATAATGCTATGCTATTGTATAAAAATTATATATATCAAAGTCTAGGTAACACGTTGGGCTATGTTAAACTTACCCCTGCTGACGGAAAGGACAGTCCACGGTAGGTGCTATACTGGGGCCGACGTTCATGCCGCTAGGCTAGAGTCAACGGCGATGCTCCTACGTCAGAGCCAGCGACGATGCCGCTAGGCCAGGCTACAGGCTAGACCGGAGACAAATGATTCCGAAATCCTCACTAAGCACACCTTGATTGGCCCATTGTCAAGCGCGGGAAATCCCGCGTTAAATATAACTTTTAAAATGTCGATCGCTGACCTATACGCGTCTCCCCCCCCCAAACGCCCACCCAACCACCCACAAGCGGGCGAAGGGGAGGGGGGGGGAGAGGGGAAGGGAGGGGGCGAGCAGGCGAGGGGACCACCTCCTCCCTCCCTCAACGCACTGTAGCGGCTTCTGATCCACCGGACTGTTGGTGTTTGTCTCCCGCACGCCCCCCCCCTCTTCTCCCCCCCCCCCAAACGGGCCAATCTGTCCGGCGAACTAAGAAGGAAATCATCAAGTTCCAGCCTCGCCCAAATCCAGCGCTTGTTGAAAGAAGGACTCGAGTGAAAGAATGCCTCGCCCTTCTTTCATACACAGTGAATGACTGCAGCACGGAAGGAAGGAAGGAAGGGGTGGGGGGGGGGAGAGGTAGGTCCCCTGCCTCCCCCGAGTATAAACATTTCGAGATATAAATCTGGCTCAGAGTGTCCCGGTTCCCGTCTGCGTTACCCCACGTAACTGTCTGTGTTCAGATTGTCCGCTCACAGTCTTAATCAATCTATTGAACACGACGGCACGACCCTTGAACACGACGGCACGTCCCTTGAGCACGACGGTACGACCTTGAGCACGACGGTACGACCCTTGAGCACGACGGTACGACCCTTGAACACGACGGTACGACCCTTGAACACGACGGTACGACCCTGTTACCTTTCAAAATTAGGCCAAATGCCTGGCCATCATACCCAAGGGTCGTACCGTCGTGCTCTGGGATTAAGGAAAGCAAAAAGACAAAAGTAGCAACCAAATAGCTTAATTTATATAGCAGTGCTTGACTAAGTTAAGAGATCAGTCCGACCATTGTTGTATATAGGATTCGAACCGTGCGCCACGGCCCGGCAACGCGGCGTTAACTCAAGCCTCCTTGTTTATAACGAGACGATATTGAGGCTCCTGGGAAGAGCCGGGGGGAGGGAGGAGGAAGGGGAGGGAGTGGGTGTTGGCTGCCTCACCCCCTCCCCCTCCTTCTCTATGCTTCAGACGTCACCAACACAACTCAGGCCACCTCAAAGGCCTCCTCCTCCCTCGCTTCTCACTCTCCCTCTCCCTGCCTCCCCCTCCCTCTCCCAGGAACCCCACCTGTTGTTGGCAAGTTGGTAATTAGCCGAAGGTGATTACCGGGGAAGACGAATGGAAGCGATAAACGCGGGGGTATTCAGCTGGAAGGCGATTTCCTGGGCCGACTCCCGCCGCGTACGTTTCCTTGGGGAGGGGGGAAAACGCGGGATGGAAGGCAGCGATGCAGAACACCTGGCAGATTCGGATGCCGCTTGCGGGAACCTCATACTAGGGGACGGGATCTCATAATCGGGTGTTAGAATCGCAAGGAATAAACGAGAGAAGGCATGTCCTCGGCGCCTATACTTGTGTCAACAGTCTAATCACAGAATTCGTCCGTCTATCAACACCAGTGATCGAAATCTCTCACGTTCGCTAACCTAATACTCAAGTGATGCATGCCTTCCGAACCCCACAAAGGAAAGAACTTGAGAAGTATCACGGACACTTTACACAGAGGGGAAACCGCATCAGATATTTATTAATGAATACGTTACAGAAAGAGAGAGAGAGGAAAGAGGAGTGTGTCATCACCCAAGAAGAAAACGTAAAACGAGTCATGTGTCAGTCCGACCCCTTCCAACGTCCGCTCTGAAAACACCACCAGGGGCCAACCGGGCAACACCTCCAACGAGCCGTAAGACACTTTGGAGACCTCTCCGGGAACCAGAAAGTCGGGAAGGAACAAACAGCAAACACCCCACAACCCCTCCTTCAAGGGCCTCCTCCACAGGGACCAATTGCGGTGGCATAACGAACCACTTCCAAGGACCGTGCGTGAGTAAGGAAATATCGAGAGGACGTTTCCAGAGACCTGTCCTTTAAGGACCCAATTAGTCAACAGCTAACAAGGATAGGAAAAAAAAAATGAAGAAGAAAGTTACCGGGACATCTCAATGATCAGCGGGCAACAACGAGAAAGGAGTTCTGGAAAACATTTTTCCAAGAACGAGATGTGGGGTGGTCCTTCTCCCCTTCATAGCCACTGGGTCCAGCCTACCGGGCAAAGCCAAGACAACGCCAATGAATAAAATTTACATCGAAAGCATATTATCGATGGTTCATGAATACCGGATTCGAAACTGCTTCGGTTCGTTTATTTTGTTTTTTTGTTGACAGTTCGACTCGTATGAAATGCTCTGGCTCGAAGCAAGAGACGGACATGTTTCCTCCAGTTTCTTTTCCTCATACTCTTTTTTTTTTTTTTAATACATTCGCCATTTCCCGCGTTAGCGAGGTAGCGCCAAGAACAGATGATTGAGTCTCAGAGGGAAAAATCCTCACTTGGCCCCTTTCTCTGTTCCTTCTGTTGGAAAAGTAATACAGGAGGGGAGGATTTCCGGGCCCCCACCCCCGCTAACCCCCCCCCCCCCCACCCCTTTTAGTCGCCTTTTACGACACGCAGGAAAAATATATATATATATATATATATATATATATATATATATATATATATATATATATATATATATATCATAAATTAGTGAAACAATAAACAAATAAACCATTTAATAAACGAATACGTTAACTCCTACATACACAGTGAAACTCTGACATGCGAACTATTTTTCATTCCATTTCTCCCACAATTTACTCTCCAATATCAGTGACACAAGTTGCATTATC
Source organism: Panulirus argus (assembly GCA_038088735.1). NCBI lineage: Eukaryota > Metazoa > Arthropoda > Malacostraca > Decapoda > Palinuridae > Panulirus > Panulirus argus. Next base: position 2,326 of record JAYMFT010282031.1, on the reverse strand, counting down.
CGACCGGCCAGATTCAGAGAGGCAATGGATGTGTGACGGTTTACCGAGTCAGTTCGGGTAGTCAGGAATCTCGTGTGCATGGAAAATGATACCAATACCATAAAATTGGCCGAATTTACCATGGATTTCCTCTAAGAGAATATCATTATTATTGTGTTTCCCCTGCCCAACGCCAGCAAGTGGTAACTGCTGGAGAATTCCCACCCGCGAGTGGTAACACTGCGAGAGAGAGAGAGAGAGAGAGAGAGAGAGAGAGAGAGAGAGAGAGAGAGAGAGAGAACGGTCGCCTATGAGCAATTCTTGCCTAATAAATCGATGTATTAAAATCTGTAGTAATTACATGTCTATTTCACGATTATTCGCTACCTGTCAGACAGACCTGGCGAATTTCTCAGGGGATATTATTAGCCTAATGTTATAAGTAATGACGCCCTTCATTATGTGATTATCTAATTTTGACAGAAAATTTTTTTTTTTTTGGCCTGAAAAATATATACCTTGAATAAGAATTTATGTCCGATGTGTTTTACAGTTATTAGTTTCTGTTATTGAATAAATGGTTACACAGTACAAATTCCAATGGATATGACACGTAAATAACAGTTTTAACGTTATAATGGCCATTAACTTCTACTATTCATACAACGAAATGAAATATCTACTGGTTTACAGACGCAAGGGGAAATATATATTAGATCTCTCTCTCTCTCGTGCAACACTGTGATACATATGTTCCATAATGTATATATATATATATATCTTACCGGGAGAAAGAGCAAGTCAATAGTTGTGTGTGCTCTACATCACCCTAACGTCCGACCACCAACGAGTCTAGGAGATTAATGAGGGAAAACGGACGCGGCGCTGGAGGCCGCCTCGCCACGGATAAGTAGGGTCTCGTGAGTTTACAGATGGGAAATAAAACATTTTTTCTTCATTACTGATCGTAGGAAAGGAATTTTTTACGAATTGGGGAAGCTAGAAGATTTTTACTGGAGTGTTCTTGGATGTGAGGTGAGGAAGGGATATCTATAAAAATGATTAGAAAAAAAAAAATAACAAGGTAATTCCTAGTTGGACTTATCTTGTGTTTGTTTGTCAACCAATCAGGTTAAATAAATCGCTTTGTTTACCTTCTTCTCGCTGCCATGTGCTATTGTTGACAATTATTTATTAAAATATATCTATAATGTGACTTTTTTCCTCTAATCCAAGAATAAGAGGTAAACATTATTTTCTTCCCTACATGTATGTATAAAAGTTAAGAATTATTGTTAGTTTATTACTAGCCATAGCAACTTAAGAGTCACTATTCAATCTAAATGTAAGACATTTTACGGAGGATAACATTAAGATGTCAACAACGTTTTTGTTCTTGAAGTTGTGCAAACTTATAGATTTTTATATAACGCCATCTTTGCTTAACTTCCGGGTCAATGTTGCCTTGTTCAATGGATGGTTATAATTAGTTTTCGTGGGTTAGGTCTCCATTGGTTTACTGGGTAGAGGGGCGTGGCTCCCTTTGGCTAGGTGGGCGTAGCTTTCATACGCCAAGTGGGCATGAATACACTCAATGAATTTCCAATTCTTATGTTTTCCTGGAAATGTGACAATCATAAAAGTATCTGAATTACGTCTACATCCTCTAGAAGCCTAAACTTGTTAAGGTAACACAATCCCTAACTACATACCGAGTAATTCAACTGGTATTTCGTGAATCACTAATCCATTTTAGGCAAAACTCGAATCTTGCAGAAATACTTACAACAGATCAGGTGTTTCGGGCATTATATATATATATATATATATAGTCGAATGATATGTTGCAACACTTGTTTTTCCCCGACAAACAACACAGGCTTACGGAAGAATGAGTTGAGTTATTGGTCGTACATAACAGCAAGGAGAGGAATGGGAACGTAATTAACATATTTTCATAAATATGCAAATGAAATGTAGTTACATATTGCATGGGTCATGGCTCGTGTGTGTGTGTGTGAGAGAGAGAGAGAGAGGCTTGATTTGACTTCGTAAGCTATCTATTTACATTATACTTGTTCGCCGTTTCCCGCGTTAGCGAGGAAGCACCAAGAACACAAAACCTGACCTTATTCGCTTATATCCACACTCTATTAGTTTATATATATATATATATATATATATATATATATATATTATCCCTGGGGACAGGGGAGAAAGAACACTTCCCACGTATTCCCTGCATGTCGTAAAAGGCGACTAAATGGGGAGGGAGCAGGGGCTGGAAATCCTCCCCTCCAGTTTCTGCTTTTCCAAAAAAGGAACAGAGAAGGGGCCAAGTGAGGAT
>JAYMFT010282020.1:0-10478 GCA_038088735.1 Panulirus argus | reverse complement strand
ATTAACTTCATTACTCTCTCTCTCTCTCTCTCTCTCTCTCTCTCTCTCTCTCTCTCTCTGCCTGAACCTTGTGTGAGTTATCAACAAGTAAATAGCTGAATACCTACACACTGCCAGACATGAGTCCTTGTAGGCAGGGTGTATCATGTTGGAGTTAGTGTGCCCTCCTGAGGAACACTCACGAATGGATTCGCGTTTTCACTGGAGGTTCATCTATCATCCCTGGAGTTGATTAATAGTCTTGTTTGGACAGGTGGCATCGCAGGTAGATGTTCAAGAGTGTATTTAAAGCCATTATGTCTCATGGGATCGAATGGTTGTGGTGCGTCCTCTGATTGCCTCGCTGCCTTGAATATTGATGCGGATTTTTCTTTTTTTTTTTGACCAAGGATATGGCGAGCAGGATATTCTAATAATGTGTGTGAATATGAAGACTTAGGGAAAATGATAAAGTATGTGAATGTGGTGGTTGGAAAGTGATGCAATGCACTGCTATCATGCTAGTGTGGCTAATTATTTCCATAAAGTCATTGTCGTAATGTGTGGAAATGAACGTGTGAACAACGTATATGTGAGGGAAGCAGATATGAACGTCGCAGAACATACACACAGAAAGGTTTTGATTAAAGGACAACATGCCTAAAGATGTTTATTCCAAAGTGTTGTACTTTTACATCGATTTTATTTATCAATCTTCTACTCAGCCTCCAGTCATTGCTGCAGATTTTTTTTATCTTTTTTTTTTTGTGATACTTATTACAGGTAAAAGGTAAGAAACGGTCGTTGTGAGATTCAGAGGAGAGAACTGATCCTTGGCTCATATCCTGATGGCTCGAGTTTGCCCACGAGTACGACGAGACCGGCAACACCACTACGTGAGAGGGCGGGAAGACACGCCGACCGTACGCGGCGGCGCCTCCCTCATTCCCACCTCTGCCGGATGGGCAGGTGAAGGTGCCCGGATCTCCTACCAAACCCGTCGGGCAGGTGAAAAGTGCCCGGATCTCCTACCAGACCCGCCGGGCAGGTGAAGGTGCCCGGATCTCCTACCAGACCCGCCGGGCAGGTGAAGGTGCCCGGGTCTCCTGCCATACCCTCCGGCAGGTGGAGGCGCCTCATCAGTATGCTCCGTGTCACCCCAACTTCTCGTTATCTTCGGTCACCGATAATGATAATAAATCGTGAAGGCTACAACGATTTATTACGCATAATTAACCACACAGTAGATGCATGACAATGACTGGCCCCAGGTACGATATCTTTATATAATAAGAGTAAAGTCCTCGTAGGAATCTATATAGTATATAGAAAATTCGGATGGTATAGTCACTTGGTAGTAATGACGCTGAAGGCAAATGATCGCTTCATAATTTGATATTCAGATTGTGAGCGTTAATGAGATGCACCGTCAGCTGTGTCTGGCCAGCCACCCTCTACGTCTTGGCCACATGAACTTACTCGGACATAAACAACCTATGTTAATTAGATGTTGGATATGAGTTTAACTGAGTGCTAATTGCCTGCTACTCACCGATAAACGTACCCAAGAGCTTTACGCTAATTGGGGGGCCTTGGCTATCTCCCCTCCACACAGTCGAAATAACTGTCGCTGCACACATCTTCTGTCTTCTAATGTCTATTACACATTTTTCATCTATTTTTTCAGATATATGAATATGATTTGCCGGTTTTAATCAACGTAGCAATCTCAAGACTGGAGAGGAACGGTAAACTCGTGGGCGAGCGACCAGTTGTTGAGCAAGACACTAGAAACCCTGAATAATAGCGACAGGTTACGTGACTGTACCATTGAGGTGATGTGGATGTATGAGTGTCACCTCCACTGCATCTGTGAGACACTTCATGAGTTTCTGCTACTAAAATTCCCTCTTACTTCGGGTCACCCAAGCGGCGGCAGCGTTCTAACGAGAATATTCTGATCATCTTGCCTCTATTATTGTACATCGGAGATCCATCCTCCTCCCCTTTGCGTTATGTGATACGAACTTGTTTCATTTTGTCGTTTTAGTTACGGTGTTCGTATGAGAAAGCAGTCGGATTCCCACCAGTATATTCCAAGCACCACACACACACACACGCACACACACACACCATTCTCATTCCCTTGCATCATAAGACACGAGCAGTACAGAACCTTCACCACCTCCTGTATGCGACCCAATAGGGATTAGCCAATTTAGTGCATGTTAACCAGAGAGGGAGACAGAACCAAAGTGCGAGAGGCAGATTTATTGCATGTAGTGTTAGGTAAGCCCAGTGATATTCTCCGCAGCGACTACTGTACTGCGAGAGATTAATGTAAGGTGATTAATCATTAGCACAGTGATTATAAGAAAGGTTATGCTTGAATCTTATTAGTTACTTACCTCAGTACATTGTTTAGACTGGATGTTCAATGCTTTGGGGCAATGTCTTCTATCAATGTATTTATTGATGTAGTACGTCATCCTGTATTAATAAATTACTTTAGTATAATGTTCTGTCTGGAGGGCTTATATGTATGTATCGTCGTGTTTGGAGGAGCAATGTTGTGGTCGGTTCTTGCCTTGACACTTACTGTTACCCTCACCCTACCCCGGAACGCCTGCCCCACCCCCCCTCCCTCCGAGTTGGCGAGGGTATTGTACCCGGTCTGTGTTTTCGTCCGTATGTCTGTGCGTCGGCAGGGGCGGCGTGCAAGTATATGCACTTGTTGGAGTCAGCGTCAGCAGCGAGTGAAATAATGTTCTCCCAGCAATGGGACGGAGCTTAGCATTGTACCAGTGCTCTTGTTGATGATGTCGAGCTTGTATACATATTGTTTGGTCTGGATGTGTTTACTTTTCTGAATACCTTACCAGAGTTCATTGTTTTACCTGAATTAGTAGTAACTAGAATACGTTGTATGAATACAATATCTAGTTGCAGTTTAATTTGAATGCATAATTTTTCGCGAGTGCATTGTGTTACATGAAAATATTGCTTGCATTATATACGTTTATCAACATGCTCGAAACTCTCGCAGATCGCCATGCGAAGGTGCTGTTCCTTTTTTCCTTCGTGTTGACTAATACCATCATGATTGGTTTGTGTCATTCTCTCTAATTAAGCACACAACAGAGTAGTTTACGAGCTGGAAGAGCGCTGTCAGCGCATTAGTAGCCTACAATAATACATACTTACCTCAGCTCAGTGTGACAGTACACCATAAGTTAGTTGGTGAAACTGCTGAAGACTTGATGATGATGTTGCACCTACAAATCTGACTTAGATGATGTCTGTATGGATAGAATTTCATTAACAAATGAGTTCCTCCAGCGGCTTGATAGCATACAACTTTCACTTAGGTCCCTCGAATATCAAACTAATGCAGTCTCTGCGGTTGACAAGTGGATAATGCCCAACGCCAGGGGCCATTCTCTCCTGATGGCCGCCAGATACAATAACTGTGCAGAGGAAACAGTGTAATTACTTGTCTAGCATTATCATGGATCCCGCGAGACGAATGGATTGAATAAGTGCTGATGATACTTAGACGTCAGCCCCGTCAAGTTCTTCACCACAGCACTGTTATCTAAGCTTTACTTGTCTATTGTTTCACGGTAAGATATCTAAGTCAAGTAGATGTGTATAGTTTTATCAGATAGCTTGAAAAGCGTCAGCTGTTGCTTAGACGAATACATTTTGGATATTCTTGGAAAGTGTGTTGTTGGGTCACTTCTTCTACTCGGCCATGTGGAAACCATGTGGACAGAAGAGACGTCTGAGATGGTACTTGTTATGATCGTGATGAGAGGTGCTGAAGACTATGTGATGCAGTACTGGAGACTGTGGGATGAAGTACGAATATGAAGACGTGGCAGCGAGGGAACCACACGGTGGGTGAGTGACAGAACTCCTCCCGGGAACTGTCAACGCCGTGGTTGGGTCACTCGGTACCAGGGAACCCGATGAGTGGATAACTCGGTACCAGGGAACCCGGTGCGTATATGACTCGGTAGCAGGGAACCTGGTGGATGGATGACTTGGTACTAGGTAACCCGATGGGTGGATGACTCAGTACCAGAAAACTCTTTGGGTGGATGACTCAGTACCAGAGAACCCTGTGAGTGGATGACTAGGTATCAGGGAACACGGTTGGTGGATGACACGGTACCAGGAAACCCTGTGGGTGGCTGACTTTGTACCAGGAAACCCTGTGGGTGGCTGACTTTGTACGTGGGAACACGCTGGATGTTACTGTCGACAAAAGTAGATAGCTTTTCCTTTTTCAAGAAAATCAATGAATGAGAGACCGTCAAGATGGCGTCAGTAGTAACAGATACTTTCTTACAGAAATACTAAAAAATCTTCAGTAAAATATACAGCTAAAGATGGACGAATATATCACAAGAAAAGTCGTGTGGTAAAGCTGCGCATCAAAGATTACAACGTGAAATAAAATTTCATGGCGACGGTGTTGAAATATGCAGCTGATATACTGAGCGACCCCACAGGAACAATTAAATGAAAAGAAAAAATTCGGCTTCTGGAAAACAACTAATACCGTACCACACGATTCAGTTATTGGCCCACATTTTAACGAGAGAACATCTCAGAATGTTTGTCAGTTCCAAATTACTTCGATAAATTCTCAAACCGGTCTGAGAAGTGACAAATGAAATTGACTGTTAAGGCAGAGATAGATTTTGGAGATAGAAGAATAAAAAGAAAATAGATGATGTTTGCAGGCGTTCATTTTAAGTGTATAATAAAAGATATATGATTTCTCAATGGGCAATCAGTGTTGGGATTCACAGTAAGAAACTGACTTTACGGAAGATATTAGAAATCCTACTGTCCTCCTGTAAGTTCTTAGTAAAATCTTTTCTGGAATATACAGTACAGTTTCATCTTCACTTTAGCAAAATAACCAAACATGTGAGATAAAACGGCAGCATGATGAAGAATAGAAACAAGCCAAATGTGGAAAAATTAGACGAACTCAAACTATTCTCTCTGCAGAAGAGAATGCTCCATCATGATTTCACTGGAGTTCTTAAGGTATTTTATCAATTCTGCGGTGTACTGAGAGGGTCACAGAATATTGGAACGAGTTGCCTGCTTGTTAAAAATGCCAAAAAACATTCAGTTTTATGAAGAGAAAGTAGGTGAATATATTTGTGGTAAATTCTCAAAAGAGTGGACAACAAAATATGCAAAAAGATTATTAATTTCTTTGCTAAGTAGTGTCACCCAGATCTCTCTCTCTCTCTCTCTCTCTCTGAGCAGTCTTCATCGGTCAATGAAGCACTATGAGCATCCAGATGGCAGGCGAGTGAGAGCTTCAATTTTCAGCACTTCTCGGAACGCCTGAGATCATGAGAGGTGATGGCCCACTCCGCGCGCTCTGCACCAGAGACTGTGACGCCACCCACCCCCAGCCCCAAGACAAAATCCTTTGCTATAAAATCCCGCAGAAATCTCCCATGAATTTCCGACACTATTGTGTGTGACCATTCGATCTCTAATGTTTCTGCCGGGTGATGGACTTAAAGCCCAACCAACCAACCAACCAAAGTCCCTTCGGAACAGTTCTGATGATATTTTTCGCTAATGTTAAATAAAAATCCTTTTATATCCGGATGATGCTCATTGGCGTGATATCCTGCCAGTCATCTTCAGCGATGGATGACAAGTTTCCTCAGCTTTACTTTCCTCACACCCAGGAACACTTTACCTGAAGAGAGGGAGAAAAGTGCCCACTGAGTGATCGTAGATAATGTGTCTATAATCACAGACGCCTCAGCTATTATAGGTATTTGTTATATTTATGAGATTGCAAGTGAAAGTTGGTACTTGCCTATAGCGATAACAAATCCTGCCTCGTAGCAATGCCTGTCTGCAATAATTTCACTTAGAATTGCTCAGTATTCTCAATGTGGGTCTGACAGTAGATCTTAGGTTCCTTCGACCTGTGAATGTGATCACTAACACGTCATAACTCATTCGCTCTCCGTTGTTAAAGTAAATGGAAGTTGTGATGGAGAAGTAGATGACTGTGGTTGCTAAAGGGGGAGGCCTCAGGTCCAGTCCGGAGCCCACATGTGGTCTCGCTGAGTGTATGGTGGTTCAGTTTTTTCCGAGTTTCATTACCTTTTAGAGGAAGATGGGCAACTTTGACAAGGTCTGAGGCCGTAACAGAAAGACTTGCATACTGAAAGAAATGAAGACACGTACCAAGTTCAGACACCATATGACTTCTACGCTGAGGGAAATGTGAATGTATGTTAAGCTGCAGGTAGCTGGTGACGCTTGCTAAATGGAAATAACCTGTTAGAGAGAGCCGTCTCTTTATTATTATTTTCTAATTCATTCTTGTCGTGTTGACGAGTGGAGAACCTTTCCTGTGTGTGCAGAATACTTGCTCCAGAATGTATTTCACTAATATTACAATCCCATTTTGATTTCTTAATTATGACGAAGTGTCAGATAGTACTGTAAGCACAAGTTTACTTTATAATGTTCATCGTTCAGACCAGCCGCATTTTAGATTATATTCCCATCAAGCTGAATTTCCTCAGAAGAAAAAAAATTACTCCATAAGAACCGTAGTAATTCACATTTTGATGAATTATGTTCAGTTGAATATAAAAGGAGTCCTGTCATGATCATCACTGTCCGTGCAAAAACGACTCAAGGTTTAGTCCGCAGAGGTGGTGTCCAGGCTGTTGCCTCACACCTGCACCAGAAGCAGGAGGGACTCTCACTCGGTGTCCAGGGCGTCTGGGGCAGCTGGTCTGCTGAGGACAAGTTGTAACAGGATTTTGGTCGTGCTGAGAAGGTCACTAAACGTCTCGCATTTACTTCGCCGTTGCGTGATAGGCGGAACTTAATTCATTTTCTGATAGTGTTGCATGGCGACGTTTCTATGTCAACCTATATCCTCGGTTGTTTCACGAGAGTAGTTATGGTACACCTATCAGTCTAATGAAATTCCCATGACACTCCAGTACCTCATTGCTCAGCGCCTTCTCATGTCCTGACACCTTAGCATTCAGCATAGTCTTATGAACCCACACTTCACCGCTTAACACACTTTCACGAACCAACACCTCACCGTTCAATACATCTTCAAGAAACACCGATGTCTCTTAATAGATTTTATAATGAATATGTTGCAGGGTTCGTAATATCAGTAATAGATCACTGCAACGTGAAGGTTAATGAGCTAGAAACGCTAAACTCACTCCAGACGGGGTGGGCAGACCCTGGACACTCGAGATGGTTGTTCATGACTGTACCCGGAAAAAAAAAAGAAAGATGAATACTATATTAGTAAGAGCACAGAACAGGTAAATTACTGTGTCGATTTAAGTTCTATTTTTTTTTTCTGTTTCATAGTAACCGACATGAAGCGGAGAGAACACGTGCAAATCAAGAGAAAAAGAAGTGAATTGATTATGGCTCCGAAGGTTCATATATGGCGACCCCTGTCAAAACTGGAAAGGATCTAGGAAGAAGAAAACAAAAAAATAGGAGGATTCCACGGCTTCGCTAGTCTCTAGAGAGGATTCGTGGGAAGGAGCAGACGGATGCAAGCAGTGAGTCCAAGCCTCAGAGACAGTTACACAAGGAGACAGCTCAGAGAACAGTGGCCGAAATATTTTCTGTGGAACAGCGAGAGGGCAGCAACATCACAGCGAAAAGAAATGGATGGTTAAAGAGAGATGACAGAAAGGGAGTTAATAAAGAGGATTTCATCTCACTACGTCTAAGGTTTACATCCTTGTAGTCTTAGATCCCTTTAAAGCACCTGATAGTATTCATAAAAGTCATTAAATCGTTTTTACGTCCCTGGGGTGTTTCGCAAAACCTCATTCCTCGCGTACTTGTCCCCGGACCAGAGCTCTGGCGCACGCCAGGCAGGTGCACAGTACAAGATGATCTTTATTCATCGCGTCTGGACCATCACCTTACACTCAGACCTTCCAGTTACGACAGCCGGTATGATGCTTTGAATATATGTATGTAAAGAATTGCATTATATAAAGTTTCAGATTTGCAAACTACTTGATTAATTACACACGTAAGAATTTTTGTAAAGTTCAGAGTATCGACAGTGATTTACTCTTAACGCCTAGACTTTTCTCCTTTGGGATGACCAAATATAAGATCCTGCACGTCCTCCCATAAACAGACGAAACCAAACATCTCGCAAGGCCTGAGTCCACAGTTACGTCTTCCTATTCACACGTTTCTCTTTTTTTCCTCTCTGTACCCAAGAGAGACAATAACACGAGGCGTCTTGATCGTAACCAATGCGAAGCCACTACAAAGCAGATAGAAAAAAAAAGAATATACTGCATGTCAAAGAGGAATTTAATGGCAGTGTAATATCGGTTGGAAACACCTGATGTAGGTATCGGGAGGTCAGGGTCCAGCCTCGCTCTTCACTTATTCTTCTTTGTTCATTATCTTCTCTGTGCAGCTTCTGCCGACGGCGATAGTACGTTGTTTGTGGTGCGTCATTCTTGATACGTCTGTGATCACAGAGATACAACATATACGCAAAGGGATTTAATTCGCCCATGAAAGCTATGAGGCTCCAGTTATGTTAATAAATACGCCGAGCTTGTTGGAGGGGAAGGCAGAGCTAAGTTCAGATTGATAATTCAAAACTCATTTAAGACGTTTTGCAGGTGTGGGTGTCAGCGCTCCGGATGTAGAGTATCATGTTCACTTTGCGGCACGTATAAGGTTTACATACGTTCATTGTAAGGTACAGTTGGGGTGAGTTTAAGGATCAGTATATGGTTCGCTTAGGGCCTGTATAAGGTTCACTTGTGGTTAGACTCGGAGATTTGAGTTGGATGGAAAATGTGTCAGGGATGGTGGGACTGTGTCGTGGTTGTTGCCCCTCCTGTCAACAACATCAGCAACAATGATTAGAGGAAGACGGTTAATGAGAGATAGAGAGACAGAGAGACAGACAGACAGACAGACAGACAAACAGACAGAGAGACATAAAGACAGAGAGAGACAGAGAGAGACAGAGACAGAGAGAGAGAGAGACATACAGACAGACAGAGACAGAGAGAGACAGAGACAGACAGAGAGAGAGACATACAGACAGAGAGACAGACAGACAGACGGACGGACAGACTCACAGGAATAGAAAGAGTAGACAGAAAGTAACGACGTTTTAAGAAATGCAAAGAAAATTCTACACCGCCATAAATGAAATAGGCATTAGCATGATGTTACATTATTTCATACGGGTTTAATAACAAAACGTACTGGAATTACCAGTCAGAAGAGTAGAGACTGAGCGAACACAGCCGGAGAGGAGGAACGTGTTGTGACGACAGGGGTTGAAAAATGAGGATTGATGAGTATGCATCTCTCAAGAAGATTTCGTGTTAGATATTATGATGATATTCAGTCTCATAAGATAGCAAGATGAATAATGGTACAGAGGTTGCTAGTAGCTGAAAACATAGGGGTATGAGACATAATGTTGAGAAGGATATTGGAGAGATATTCGTGATATTAAGGGGAATGAAGAGCGTGGATGAAGACTTGTGTACATGTAATGGGTGAGTGATAAAAGAGACGCTGAAGGGTAATCAAAGGGAAAGAGATGAGGAAATGGAGATGGGAAGAGTATCCAAAAATAGGGGAGCCACTAGAGAGTGAAAGAAAATATAAGTTTCCAATCTTTTTTGTTTTCAGTTTTCTCCCAAGTATGCCCAAAGGTCCACCTGCGTGGTCCACTACCTCACAAGTCCGTCGGGACCAGATAGTGCGGTCCAGCACAACCAATAAGCAACGTTTATTTTTGGCATCAGCTCAAAAACGTGCCAACTCACCCCGACTTTATGGCCATCCGCCCAACCAACCCAACAGGTTAACAGTGCTATAAAAGGTCATTACTACGTGTTTACCTCACAAAGATGGTGAGATGGAGCAGAGGAATGTTCCTTAGGAGTAAGCAGATTCTCAAAGCAGACAAAATAGTTTCTGGGAAAAAAGTTTATCAATTCGACCTGGCGAACGTTTCTTCTCAAGCAAACCTACACCCGATAGAAAGGCAGTTAGGATTTGGAGGGAGAGTACACTAGCCAAGAGGCAAGAGTTCTTACTAAAACATATTTTGTAAGACTTATTAATGATGGCATCACAGGGCAGTATGAGATAGCAAAGATGTATTTAATTTCCTTTTAGACGGACAAGTCTAGAATAAAAGTCTCTCACAAAAAAGCACATAGCATTTGATGATGGTGTTACTTAAAGTCTATTTTAAGGCATTAATATGAACCGTATGTCAACTACAACTAAAGAAATAAGGGCACCTGCCTTCTCCAACTGGTTCGGTGGAATTCGAAATGAGCAATGTTGCTTCATTTGTTTCGGTACGGTTGGCAGTGATTCTGATTATCATTATCATTATTATTATTAATATATATATATATATATATATATATATATATATATAT
>JAYMFT010282009.1:0-10478 GCA_038088735.1 Panulirus argus | reverse complement strand
CTCGCTAACGCGGGAAACAGCGAATATGTATGAAAAAAAAAAAAAAAAAAATATATATATATATATATATATATATACATATATATATATATATATATATATATATATATATATATATATACCACAAAGAAAAAAATAAACACAAAAATCCGAGCGCTTTCGTGATAATTCATATTTTCAGGGATATAATCATTATCTTTGTATTCTTGATGATGTGAATTATCAAGAAAGCGCTCAGAGAAAAATTCTGTTAATTTTTGAGAAAGTGAAAGACCTGTCTTTTGAAATGTGCCACGTTATAGTTACTGGGAAAGGCATGAGAGGGTAGAGATTTCTAAAGCTCCAACGTGCAGGGAAAGATTCATGTATTAAAACAGCCCACCCTCGAGTTGCCGATGGCCACACAATAATTTGACGCAGCAGCTTGCCGAGTATTGCGTGGCCTAGCTAGTGGTGGGGGCACACAAGCAGCCTGCTCTCGGCAGCAAAAGCCAAAGTAATACCTAAAGAAGAGGGAAAGTGAACCAATATTGCGGCGTAAGGCAAGAGGGTCAAGTTTGGAAGTTAGCCTGGGACAGTTTAAAAGTCAGACCGCTTTCGACTCAACTCTGTCAAGGAAGGATACAGAGCTAGAACCACTTCCAAATGTAAGAACAATACTCCATACAAGGACGAATCAGTCCCATGTATAAACAGAGTAACTGTTCAGAAGATAAGAAGTTTCGACATTTAAACATGACACCCAGTTTCTTAGAGGCAGACTTAGCTATTCCCGTAATCTGGGGTTTCCAAGGAAGAGCGTATGTTACAGTAATACCAATTATCTTGATTAAGTCAAGAAGAGGAATTACAGAACCGTCAAAGGAGATACGAAAGTTGTGAGGAGTTTTCGATAGAGGTAGAATAATATGCAAATATATTGATAAACCACTTATACGTCATTAATAACCTGAATCAGTTAAGCGCATTTCATTAAATCTCAGTTTCATAGATCAGAAGCGGAACATCTACATACAAAGTAATGTGGATGTACAACATGGAACAGGTTGATTCCACGCTCCTGAGCCTGTAATCCTCACCTGGCCGGTATAGTCTGATGGCCGTATTAGATGTCAGACAGGCACAAAGAGAGGAATCTCGATTGAGGACTTACCCAAAGCTCATTGCTCAAAAGAAAAGAAAAAAAAAAAGCCGCTTCAACTGACGCAGTTGTTAATGAGGATATAAGATCTATGATTACTGACAGACGACGAGTACGGACTCAGTAACGACAATAGTTCATCAGATGAGTAATCCAATTCCCTTGAAATACTTTGGATGACCCCGTCCAAGGCGAGAGGCTGCAAGATTCATGGGAGCGTCACTAACAAATGGAATAATGACTTAGGGATGTCAACCAATCTGCGTCCACTTTCCTGACACGAACAGCAAAATGCTGTAACAACCACACACTCGCAAAAGGTGTTCAGTACACAACCTGACACTTTATATCTACGTACAGAACACCATTACAAAAACAACACCAAGATATTCTATTCCTAAGTCACAATTTGGGCCAGTTATACTAATAACCAACTTACCTGTAATTATCGATGGAACTTTTACGGCGAGTGATGACATTTTTCCTGGGTATCCTTGCTGTTGTGCTTCGGCATGATGGCGAGAAAATGCTTCGGAAACGCCTAAGAATAATAAAAAATGGAAGTACAACACATTGCACTTCTCAATAAGGTCATGGCACCATAAATAAGATGACAACTTCACTATTGTTCGGCAAATTTCGAGTAATCACAAGAACTGGAGCACGAACACTCGCTTCCCAAAAACAGTTGGGAATGTACTAAAGCAACAGAGGATCATGGGAATTACAAGAGCCAATCAAAAGCCCTCTAATGAATGTAACCAATCAGCGTTTAGTTTTCTGAAACACGAGCTGCGCAGTGGCATTAACCCCGACAAAGTATACGTAACCTACTTCTTGTATTGCTCCATACAAAACCATATAAAACAAATTCACATTAATGACGCCTTTCCGCAACTGTCCATTTTGTATCTATAATTACATAGACACAAAGCTCGCGTTTTGGACTAAAGCAGTAGAGGATCATGGGAATTCAACTGACCAATGAAATGCCCGCTTACGGATATCAACCAACCAGCGAACAGCTTTTTGACATATGTGCTGCGCAGTAGACGAATATTTCATAACCTAGACTCTCTCTCTCTCTCTCTCTCTCTCTCTCTCTCTCTCTGGATTGATACTTAAGGATATACAAAAAATAACCAAAAACAAAGTATCCAGCAAAAAGGAAGATTATTAAGTGCAATATCAGGAGAAACAAGAAGAGTATCTACAGAAATGAAAGGGACCACTTTACAGTGTAGAGTATACAGTCTTCAAGCAATTATAATGCACCTCATTCACTTTCTGTTTGGAAAGTAGTTACCATACATAAACACCATAATCATTTAGGGAGAATTATTGAATTACCAAAATCCCATATAAAATCCCCTTTTAATGATTCAAATTGATAAAGTATACTACATCCATTTTCAATCATATCGGCCCAGCCTTGATAATGATGTAGTCATCCACGTTCTTCGTATATATATCCAGTCTTGATGGTGCTGTCTTCATCCGTGTTTTAGTATAAGCATCAGTATTACGGATGAATTAATGACCTTGGTTTCCCCTTCGAATATATACAATTTGGTGTTCCAGTTTTTCGTTTTCTTCCATAGTCATCCATTCTCTCTAGTGATCCAGCCACCCATTGTGTCCCATACTTATCCATTCTCTCTTTGGTGGTCAACTTATTTTTCTTTCTTTTTCTGGTAATCCAGTCATCAGTATTCTCCCTTATTCATCTGTTCTCTTTGGCGATCCAGTCACTCGTTTTCTTCCATATTCAACGTGATTTAAACGTGAAATACGAAAAGAGTTTTCTTCATGATGAAACGAGGTTAGAAAAAGCTTTATATGAACAACTTCATGAGTGTTTCGCTTGAATTTACCCTGTGTGACTCGACTGTCTGCGAGAGGGAGGGCTCAGGTAACAGCCCCTCCCATGACCACTGCAAACTTAAGGCATACTCCTCTGACAATATTTTATTGTGTGACTCTGCCACCAGTGAGAGGGAGGGCTCAGGTGGTAGTGTATTGACCCCCCCTCCCAGTTCCCCTGCCAACTCAAGGATTATCCCATCCCCTACCCTTGGAGCAAACAATTAGGTAGTAAGCTGTTGACAACAGTCGCCCAGAGTGGTGCTACCGTCCTAACTAAGGAGCGTTAAAGTGGTGCACAGAACTATCTTACACTTTCCATGTCAGGATTACTGGTCTTACTTTCTGTCTCATCAAAACGGGACTATCGGGCTAGTCCTATCATCTTCTTAAAAGAACCATAAACCTACTCAGACCTTGCTTATTATTACTACTTTTTCACACAAGTACTTTTGCCAATTCCTGTCCATTCAAACAGTTATAAGTATCACCATGACAGAGTCCGTCCAATCTATGGCCCCTAGTCCCCGACATCATGAGATGCTAAGAATCTCCCGGTTTCAGCCTAACTCTACTGCCAATGAAAGGGAGGGCTCTAGCAGTAGTACTACCGGCCCCTCCCACGACCTTTCTCTCTCTGTTAAACCTTCCTCTTTTTCTGTTCACTATACCAACATTCGTGGTCTCTCTAGTAACCTTTCCTCAGTTGAACACCATCTTTCTTGTACCTCTCCTACTATCTTACTTCTCTCTGAGAGACAGTTGTTTAATATTCTCACTAGTCCCTTTTTAATATCTAACTATATCCTCCACTCGCGATTCAGGTTCAAAGGTGGTATTAGTGCCTTTTCCAATATCAACACATCTGTTGCACGCCTCAAGGACCTTGAGTCCCTAAACTTTGATGTTATGTGGTTTGAGGTGTCTAACTACTTCCACACTTTTCCTCTATTTTGCCAATCGCTCTCCTAATTCTACGAATCTTATATCCTTCTTCGACTATCTAAGCTCCTGCCATGAGATTGTGATATCCTTTCACCCGCAAGCCGAGATCTTCTACCTCGAGGATTTCAACTTTCACCATAGGGATTTATTTTTTTAAAGTTGAAGGCTCCAGCTATGGAAAAAAGTCCACAACAAGGCCGGACCTTAACTGAAATATAGAGAGAATTATGAAACGGAAAAAATAAGAGACAAGGGAAAGTACTAATTTTTGAGAAATAAGAAATACCTGTCTTTTAAAATGTGCCAGGTCATAGATATTGGTAAAGACATGAGAAGGTAGAGAAATCCAAAGCTTCGACGAGTGGGGAAGGAAACAGGTATTAAAACGCCCCACCCTTGAGTTGCTGATGTCCACACAGTAATAATGTGACGTAGCAGCTTGCGGAGTATTGCGTGGTCTAGCTAGTGGTGAAGGCACACAAGCAGAAAGTTCTCGGGAGCAAAAGCCAAAGTAATACCTATAGAAGAGGGAAAGTGAACAAAAATTGCAGCGTAGGGACAGTTTATAAAGCAAATCGCTTTCGACTTGACTCTGACAAATAAGGATGCAGTGCTAGAACCAACCTAAACGTGAGAGCAGTGCTCCATACAAGGACGAATCAATCCTTTGTATAAACGGAAGTCAAATGTTTAGAAGAAAAGAAGTTTCGATATCTAAACAGGACACCCAGTTTCTTAGAGGGAGACTTAGCTACTCCTGTAAAGTGGGGTTTCCTAGAAAGAATGGGTGTTACCAAGTATGTTCATTGAGTCAAGAGGTGGAATTACAGAACCGTCAAAGGAGAGACGGGAGCTGTGAGGAGTTTTCGTTGGAGAGATGGGTAGAAATTGGGTCTTGGGGGCATTAAACTAAACAAGATTTTGTGTACCCCACTAAGATATCCTGTCCAAGTCTGAGTTTATTGAGGAAGCTGTGTCAAACCAAGATGGAGATCGAATGAGAGAAGAGGAAGCAGAACTGAAGGATGGTTGAATTCCTCACATACAGATGGTGGAGGGATTGAAGCCCTCATATTTTCCATTCTCAATGATTTAGACCAATTATCTTCCACGCTACCCACATTTCTGGCCACTGTGACCACTTTCCTAATATTCTGGATTTGTTTTTCACCTCTAGTCCATCCCCCTGTAAATACAGAATCTCGCCGCCCAATTGGTACATCTGTTCACACTCTCATAAATGAATCTATCCTAACGGCACCTCTCCCTCCAGTAGCCCCTTCTAAGTGTAAATACTGGCACCTGGAAAAAAAAATGACTGGAATAACTTGCGTAACTTCTATTCTGACTTGCCTTGGGTAAACTACTGTTTCATATGTGGTGATGCCAAACGCATAGCAGAAAATATTCTGGCGAGAATGGAAGCATTTAACCCCTCTTCCTCCAAGACGACCTCTTCATCCAATCCATGGTTCAACCGTTCCTGTTCTGAGGCCATTCAGGCAAAAGATCAGGCATATAGGGCTTGGAAAATCTCTCCTTCCTCTGGCTCCTATTCAGCTTTTATTACTGCCCGTAATCGATGCAAGCACCTTATCCGCGAGGCGAAGCGTTCATTTATTCAAAGGAAATGCGATAACCTCTCCTCGTCTTCCACTGATAGGTATTTCTAGTCTTTAGCTAAGGGCATCTCTAACAACTTCTGTCGCTCTACCTTCCCTTCACTTTTCCGCTCTGACAAAGCAACTCTCTTTGGTTCCCATTTCTCCTCTAATTCCACCTTGGATGACTCTAACATTCCTTCACCCCCTGATGCTCCTCTTACTAATCCAATGCCTCTTCCTGTAATTCTTTTCGGACTGTCCTAAAAGCGCTTCTATCTCTGGACACAAGCAAGGCTTAAGGTTCTGATGGCATCCATCCCTGTGTACTGAAAGAGTGTCCCTCTGAACTTTCACCTGTGCTTTCTCGTCAGTTCTGTTTCTGTTTAAAATCCAAAGCTTTTCTTTCTCTTTGGAAGCATCCATTGATACATCCCGTCCCAAAGATGGGTGACCGTTCTGACCCCTCTAACTATCGTCTTATTTATTTGACATCTACCATTTCCAAAGTCTTTGAATCCCTACTCAACTCCCTTATCCTTAAACACCTCGACAATAACAGTCTTCTCTCTGATTACCAGTATGGCTTCCCAACGGCGAGATCCACTGGTGCTATTCTTTCCTATCTTACTAATGTTAAGTCATCATCCCTGAAAGATATTGGGGAGTCATATGTAGTTGCCTTTGACATATCTTAGGCTTTTGACAGGGTGTGGCATCGAGGTCTCATCTCTAAGATCACCGCTTTTGGCTTCCCTCCCTCATTTTGCTCCTTCATATCTAGCTTCCTCTCTGTCCGATCTATCTCTCTGGTTGTTGATGGATCAACTCTCCCTCTTTTCTCCATCAGCAGTGGTGTCCCTCAAGGTTCTGTCCTGTCCCCTACAATTTTTCTCCTGTTTTTCAACGATTTACTCTCCAGAAATAATCTAGTGCACTCATACGCTGACGACTCAACACTGCATTCATCCACATCCTTCAATTCTGCCCCCTCTTCTTTCACTCGATCTGCATCTCGTCTTGACACAGCTTCATCAATAAACTCAGACTTGGACAGGATGTCTCAGTAGGGTACCCAAAGCCTTGTTAAGTTTAATGCCTCCAAGACCCATCTCTCTATCGAAAACTTATCACAACCCTCGTATCTCCTCTGACGGTTCTGTAATTCCACCTCTTGACTTAATGAACATACTTAGTACTACTGTAACATCCACTCTTTCTTGGAAACCCCACTTTACAAGAATAGCTAAGTCTGCCTCTATAAACTGGGTGTCCCGTTTAGATGTCGAAGCTTCTTTTCTTCTGAACAGTTGCTCAGTTTATGCAAGGGATTGATTCGTCCTTGTATGGAGTACTGCTCTCACATTTGGGATGGCTCTAGCACTACATCCTTACTCGCCAAAGTCGAGTCGAAAGCGGTCCGCCTTATAAGCTGTCCCAGGCTAACTTCCAGTCTTGAACCCCTTGCCTTATGCCGCAATGCTGATTCACTTTCCCTCTTCTATATGTATTACTTTAGTTTTTTGCTCCTGAGAGCTAGCTACTTGTGCGCCCACTAGCTAGACCATGCAATACTCTGAAAGCTGCTGCGTCACACGATTACTGTGTGGCCATCAGTAACTCAAGAGTGGGCCGTTTTGATATTTGCTTCTTTCCCCACATATCGAAGCTTTGGATTTCTCTACCTTCTCATATCTTTCCCAATAACTTTGACCTGGCACATTTCAAAACACAGATTTTCACTTTCTCAAACATTCGTAGATACTTTTCCTCGTCTCTTTTTTTTTTTTCCGTTTCATAATTCTCTCTATATTTCAATTAAGGCCCGACCTAGGTGTGGACTTTTGTCCGTAACTGGAGCGTTCAACATAAAAAAAAGAAACTACTGAAACAATTACATTGACAAACCTGGGACTAACAATGTATGATGCGTGGCAGCGCAGAGAAACAATATAACTGAATCAGCAAGGCATGCGGTGAGCGCTATCCCCGGCATCTCACGCATATTATGTGCTATGACATCATGATCACCTTCACCGATGCTTTAGCCCAGCCTGCATACATCACGTGTGCAATACATATATTTTCTAGGGCCTCTACAATCTTTTGGTGGTCAAGTAACTTGGTGAAGCTAAGCCTTCAAACGCTAAAACCATATGTTGTCCTGAGTTTTGTAGGTTATTCAGCTCCATAAAGTCAGTCAATTTATATTCTAGGACTCTCAAAGATTTTAATAACGTACATTATAAGTCCTATCGGTGGTTATTTTTTTGAGAATGCCTAGTGTCCTCATGTGAGTCACCTTCAAGTTCTCTGAGATTATGACAGAAACAGAGATTTTTTTTGCAAGAGATGATTTGCATTTCTTTACAACGACAGAGTTCTCAGGACTCAGGTCCATGGGTAGACTGCATGAGCATCTTCCCGACGGTCATTTCCAGATCCTGTGAGGTGGTGAGATCTGCTGTGTGGAACACAGGTGGATTACTGTTGACGAAAGAAGTCGGTTGGGGCGTTTATCATTGGTTTTTGGCTTCCTAAACACCATCTGATGCTGCTTCTTTTAGTATCTCACTCACCTGGCAATCATCCGTGTGGGTCGGTAGAGTGTGTGGTTCTCGATTTGTGTTGTGCATATGAGTCAATACATTACCGTTTTTTCCCCTGTATCACTGACGTCTCTCTCTACTTCGTTTTCCTGTGTTGCGTATGAAATATTGAGCCTGTGGTCTATGCTCGTTAGTTCGTCTGATAGTCTCACATTACTCTGCTGAGTGAGCTACGTTGTGTTCAGAAGATCTACAATTCGTTTTTACCCCAACACAGTGCTCGTCCTACTCTTTCTTTACTAGACCTTTTGCACTTTCCTCCCACTATTCCATGTCTGTTGTGTGCCTGGAGCGCATTTGTGGTCGAGCATTTAACACACTCCTCTGCTGTTTTAATACCCAGCAGGGTTTACCGTTGTGTCCAACACATCTCACTGATTATATCTTCCCATTTCATCTGCTTACTTCTAAAACTGTAATTACCGAATTCATTTCCATGGTTGCGTGTGTTCTGCAAATTAGGTTGTGATGAGACTACAGCGTGTTTGACATGACGATGTCACAGATTAGGTCAACATTATCAATAAGGAGTAGATCTAATGTAATGTGTTATTTCTTCTCGATGGTTTTGTTATCTGCTGTCTGAAGGGGAGCTTGTCACACAGTCGAAACAGTTCTCTCTCTCTCTCTCTCTCTCTCTCTCTCTCTCTCTCTGTACTTCTCTTTCTTCTTCTTACTCTAATTTTCTTTTTCCCGGCTGCTTATCCGAGCTGCGTCCGGTGGAATTCTCAGCACCAGTCTTGTTTCTTACCAGTTTCCATATTAAGGTGTGGTAGGCTGATGTCCCCAAAGAAGGTTACGCCAGTTACTGATTTACCAACCAACCCTAAAGGGACGGATGAACAGCTGGGTTGGCTGTAAGTCCGCTTTACCGTTCGGGAGTCGACCATGGGCACGTGAGAATCACAGGATGCGACGCTAAATCATTACATCCGGAGATTCACTCTAAATATTCTCCCCATGAATATCCTCGCCATCACCACCGTCCACCTGCCTATAACCAACACACACCTTCCCTCAAGACCCTCCTCGTCCACCAACTGATACGTGTCTTCCTGACCACCGAATAACTCCAATCCCCCTCACCCCCGTACTATCGCTTTCCTTCGTCAGCACCATCCCAAACCCTATCTCCCTCTCCTATCCATCCTCCTGTTCCAGACCCCCTTCCCCTCCCTCATCCTGGACTGACAAACACCTCACACCCTCACCACACGAGCCAATGTTCCAGCCCCGTACAATGACGCAGGTGTACTGAAACTCTACCGTGCGACACGAGTCGACCCTTGAGCACGACGATACAATCCTTGACCACCCAGGTACGACCGAGCCAGTTCATTACATCCAAGGGTCGTACCGTCGTGTTCCAAGATCGCTCCGTTACTCGTGGGTCGCATCGTCGTACTCAAGGACCGTGCAGTCGTGCCCTCGGGTCGTACCGTTGTATTTCAAAACCGTACCGTCATATTTTTGGACCATACAGCCGTGCCCTCATGCTCAAAGGCCGTGACGTCGTGCTCAATAACTGTGGCGGCATCAGTCCTATTACTGGCGACTGATGACCGCTACGAGATTCTTCTACTCATTACGAGCTCCACTTACAGAGATGGCCTTGTCGAGGCCAGGCCTTGAAGGAAACATGTAATAGGGCAAGAAAAAATAAGAGAGGAAAATAAAGTATGACTTTTTGAGGAAATGGAAACCAAAGAAATGGAAAAACCGTATTTGCTAGGAGACGTGAAAGCGGCGAAGAGCTCCACAGCCTAGCTGTTTAAGGCGGAGAAACACATCACAACGGCCCATCCTCGAGTAACCAACGGCCACACAGTAGTCATGTGACACTGCGGTTTTCTCAGTGCCACGAGGTTTAGTTACTGTACCATTAACAAAAACATCATCAAAAAATATCACGATTCCATCACTAGTGTAAAAAAAAAAAAAAGATTTCTGGGAAAAAACGCCTGAACTTCAGAGAGCAACCAAGAATAATTACTCTTCCCTCCACTACCTAAGTAGCCAGAGCAGCAGCAGGAGCCAGGGACTGCGGGACGAGCCATACCTGGAAAGAAACAAGACAGAATATTAGGACAGGAGCGTCTAGCTCTTTACAAAACAGCTACTCGTAATAACATAATAAGAACCAATCATGATAATGGCCAATATAAAGTCATCTTAAAGCCTACAATAAACAGCATTCACATCTTTATTTATCAACATAATGCAAATACACATTCCCCACGGATCTTACACACACACACACACACACACACACACACATATATATATATATATATATATATATATATATATATATATATA
>JAYMFT010281998.1:0-10478 GCA_038088735.1 Panulirus argus | reverse complement strand
ATATATATATATATATATATATATATATATATATATATATATATATATATATCCTTTAGTAAGACTGCTTTTCATCATAACCATTTAGCAAGACGGTACGACTTGTGAGGGGGTGGGGCTGAAGGATAAAGAAAAGTAAGCAGAAGAGAAGAAGGTACAAAACTTGTGAATACGAGGAAAATGGAAAAAAAAAGTTTAAAGAAAAAGGGAATTAACTGTAAAGGAAGAGGAATAATCCAAGAGGTCTTGAAGAGGCGGGAAAACCCTTGCCTTTTGAAGAGGGACCAAACCATACCCAGATCGTCCGTCTACCACGGGGGTGGGGGGCATCGGATCACCAGAAGCAGTGACGTAACGAACCGTTAGGGTTACCCAGTAGGCCTTACTGGTGTGGTAGAAAACGGAAGTCGGGGTCGGGGCAGCAGTGCCAGGAGTCGGGGTCGAGGCAGCAGTGCCAAGAGTCGGGGCAGCAGTGCCAGGGGTCGTGGTAGTGGCAGCAGTGCCAGGGGTCGGTGTCGGGGCAGCAGTGCCAGGAGTCAGGGTCGGGGCTGCAGTGCCAGGAGTCGGGGTCGCAGCAGTGCCAGGAGTCGGGTTCGGGGACAGCAGTGCCAGGAGTCCGGGTCAGGGCAGCTGTGCCAGGATTCGGGGTCGGGGCAGCAGTGCCAGGGATCGGGGTAGTGGCAGCAGTGCCAGGGGTCGGTGTCAGGACACCAGTGCCAGGAGTCAGGCTCGGGGCAGCAGTGCCAGGGGTCGAGGTAGTGGCAGCAGTGCCAAAGGTCGCTGTCGGGGCAGCAATGCCAGGAGTCGGGCTCGGGACAGCAGTGCCAGGGGTCAGGGTCGGGGCAACAGTGCCAGGAGTCTGAGTGGTGGGACGGGTTGGTGGCAGCAGTGCCAGGGAACAGGGGACGGGGAGGTGGCATGATTGCCAGGAGACGGGGAGGTGGCATGATTGCCAGGAGACGGGGAGGTGGCAGGATTTCCAGGGGACGGGGAGGTGGCAAGATTGCCAGGGGACGGGGAGGGGGCGGGATGGCCAGGGGACGGGGAGGTGGCAGGATTGCCAGGGGACGGGGAGGTGGCAGGATTGCCAGGGGACGGGGATGTGATAGAATTAGGATGTGGAAGAGTGAGGATGTGGTATAAGTGAGGAAGTGGTATAGTGTAGATGTGGTATAAGTGAGGATGTATTGTATAGAGGATGACTTGCTACTAGTGGGCCAACTTCTGTGAAGCGTCTGGTTACACATGACGACTGCCTGTTAAGTGTAAACGGAATATCGATGAACAGGTCTGTGTGTGCGGTGTGTAAACTTTCGGCAGACCTCAGTGCGACTATGTCGCAAGGGTTAGGAACCGCCACGATTCCTCACTCACGCACAGAGGGATTATTGATGAAGGATATTCTTGTAAAAGTTTATTTAGTGGTGAAAAATAAGCAAAAAAATCTTTAAATTGTAAAAAATATGAAAGAGAAAAGCATAAGCCAAGCAGTGAGCCGAAATATTCAGAAAGCTGAAATGTTAGTTGGAATCTCATTTTGCTGAGAGACGTAAGGGGCCCAAAGAGCACCGATGTTAACTTCTACTGCAACCGTCAGCGTGAAGAGGAGATATAGTTAGGATTACTAGTAGAGTAAAGGCTATAGCAGGAAAGTTGTGGTTAAAGTGTGTTTTTCGTCTGTAGCTTCCTTTCTCTTTCTCTTCATGTTTTTATATTTTCTTCATTCTCAAGGGTATTGAGGATGTACGAGAATGTATTAGCTCGTGTATAGTGATTTAGGGAAAGTTCGGCGTACGCTTATTTGTAACCAGATGCAGGAAAATGGGGCCTCACAGATATACAGCTAGTATGAAAAAGAAAAACATTAAGATGCCCATAATTTGCTTACTCTTTAATTCTTTCTGGAAAAGTATAAGCTATTCTTTGGAAAACCAATCCTGCCATGGCCTAACTGTGAACGCACAGTTAAGGTTACATTACTCTTATGAACAATACTTTTTAATCTTTCAGTTACATACTGTTTCTATCAAGGAAGTGGAGTTGTAATTGGGCTTTGCAGTACCTGTATCTTTTATGCCTCTATTCAGTTGCCTTAAGATGTCAAAATTGTATTGTAAGGGAGAAATAATTGTTAAATGATCCTATCAAAAGCTAAGAAAAACTTGGCGCCATGGTTTATTGCATCAGTTTCTTTGTTAGGAAGTATGTAAATAAAAATAGATAATGTGTGTTAACTTGTATTCTCTTTATCCTAAGTAAATAATATATATATTTTTTTTTGTATTTGATATATATTTGTTCCACCAGTGATACTTGTTGCTAAGGCATATCTGTGATTATTGGAATAATCTTAGTGAAGAAGTAAAATCTGAGAAGATTTGAAATGTTTTATTTAAAAAAAGAGAGTAACTTTATTACTAGCTACCTTTCAAATCACATGGTATAGTAAAGGTCTACATCATAAACATCTTTGAAAATATCTACAGTTAGCTCCATATCTTCACTGTAACGCTATGAAAAGGATTGATAGAATTCATTCAGTATATCATTCACACTTCATCTAAGGCCACAATCATGTAAACAATAATGCTCATTCATATCATAGAATCATCACAGAACAGGTTGTGATCAAGTTGAGTCTACGGTAGACTACCATTGAAAAGAAAAGAACTTCTAATTATAGAAGGCAGCTGCATGGAATGTGAATTTAATAGATTGCTTCAGGTTACTTGAGCTATGGAAGGCACATAATATTTGATAATGTTAAGCCTTTTTTAAATGAAATAGTAGTGAATTTTAATTATGTTTAAATAGCTCAGTGAGAGTATATGAAAGATGTGACCTATCATAGATTTTGACTTTTTTAAGCCAATAAAAGTATTTATACATGAAATATATAAATAAAAATATAATAAATAGTTAACACTTCTAACATGTCCAAATACGAGTATGACCAGCAAATTACCTTTTTCACAACTCTCCATAGTGCCAGAACAATATACGGTATTTTGGTGTGTGATTTTTCTTAAAACCAGAATTAAGAAAAATCTTCACAGTGGATGGAGTGGATGGCGTGATGTTATAAAAGTCATCTAAAAGTGCAGCTCAGGTGACTGCACATAGTATTAATGAAAACGTTAAGTACTAGAAATATTAGAAACTATACTATTTACAAAAGATGCAGTTCAGAGAAAACAGTTAATATTGCATTTCACATCTTGGAAAAATGGAATTGCTTTTGAGAGCAAACAGGACCAAAATATTAGAGACGCAACTGAAGGAAGAATACATGTGATTATAAGAATGACTAAACAATGGCATGGACAGACTGGCTTTAGAACTTACTCTATTTATCTTACAAATGGTTAACCAGAATTAGAGAAACTATGTTATCATGAACCCCTGAATAACTACTGTATTTTTTGTATGTTATATTTAAGTAATTTTCTGCAGGATTTTGGAATGATTATTTAATAAAGATAAAGCATTTCTGCAAAAATATACTAAAGGCTCTTATAACAACCTCATAGAGGAAAACCAAATTTTACTGTTATAAGAAATAGTAGCAATGTTAGGCCATAAGCTAATGTTATTACACTGACATTAATCTTTAAAAAAAAAAATCCGGAATTTTTTTATGAGTGACCCAAAGTTGTGTAATGAAGAAATGGAAAATAGTCTTAACATGGAATGTTACAATAGTAATAGTTATCTTTTATTACCCAATATCATTGGATTGAACAATACATGCTTACTCTTCAGTCATATATACATCTTGTCTTTAAAATTTTGTCACGAAGACAATAATTTGATTGCTATAAAAAAAGAAAATAAGAAAATGAATGTTATATAAATTTCAATAACTCTGAAACCTCTTTATTAAAATATCTGGCCAAAATCCTGTTCATCAGTGCCATCTGGGCAGTCATTAACTCCATTGTTTAGCTGAGAGAGAGAGAGGCATGTTCCATCCAAGCATTGCAGCTCTGGACATTCTGATGGAGGTGAAGTGACAGAATCCTCCAAAATACTTGTTGTCTCTTCCATCAGAGCATCTGTTGTTATATCTTCCATCACATCCTCATCTACAGAAGTCGCTGTGCTGTTTACATCATTAGGGAAAAGAGTCTGGGGCTCTATGGGAGTTGATGGTGTCGCTGCGGGGGTGAATGCTGTAGGAAAAGAAATTTGTTAAACTCTCCATATTATCATATTTCATAACATTCATAGCATAAAAGATTGTCTGTATAAACTTTTACCTAGATATTTATAAGCAGATTTCTTTTCTTTTTTAATAAATTTTAAAGTTATCATTCAATCTTGAAAGAAAAATGAGTTAATTGGTATTCTTTAATCATTTAGCTAAAATTATGAATATTTAAGGTTGAAAGGAAAATACTTAATTGTGCTTTTTAATTACCTAGAATTCTGAAGCATCCATACTGTAATTCAGTAATATTACTGCATTACTGCATTCCTCTACATACTGAATATGATTATGTGATGTGTATTAGGAAAGGACAGACATCAGGAAGAACTGACCATGCAGACATTATCACAATAACTTTTAAGTAGCAAACTGAGTGATTTATACATACGTGACTGGGAGTGGTGAGATATGGCAGATTTCCTTGTTTAAGTTTGTGTGTTACCTTAAGCAGACTGATTTGGTGTGTATGGAAGATAAACTGGAGAGTAACTGTTTTTTAAGTCATATCCAAAGGAGTCCTGTCTGTACTCAAGCAGCCTTGGGTCAGTCTCTTGTTCTGAGTCATAGGTCACTGAATGGTCATATTCTGGCTCTAAGTCCAAAAATATTTTGTCCTGGGTTACAGATGCATCTGCAGCAATGTCATCTGTCTTATGAATCCCAGTGTTTTCATTATGAATGATATGGTAGTTATTGCCTGGTAAAAGAGAGGAGGAGCCTTGGACTGGAGACAAAGGCTCTTGGCCAGTGATTGGATTAACTTCGTCTGATGCAGGTATAGTATCAGATTTTGTTGGTTTTATATCACCAGTTATGCCTTCTTTGAGAAATTCCTCCTGAGGGAAGAGGTCTAAACCGTGGGATATTCTTGAGGTTCTGATTGTGGGGCGTAAGCGAGCTCTGTGAGTTGTTGGACGGCGAGGTGGGTTTCGTAGCCTCAATGTACTCTGGACTCCATCATTTACTTCTGTCTCTTCAACACCGTTCTTATTGCTAACAGCTACACTGTTACTGTCATGTCTTCTTACAGCTGTTGTTCGAAGTGATTCATAAGCAGAACTTACTGGAAGACGGGAATTTCGCCAGTGCTGGAAACGATATCGGAAAGACCCAGAGTTTGATTCAGAATCAGTTGAAGATGTGGTTGAGTTCACATCAGATGTTTGAGGTGGTTTGTGAGAAAAGGGGCGGCGAATGTTAGAATAACGAGTACGGCCTCTGAATCTCATGGGTCTTTCAGATTTTGCTGTCTCTTCTGGGACATTTATAATTGGTAATAATGAATCTATCTCTTTCAAATAAGAATTTGTTTCTTCTAAAGATGCTTCATTTGTAACTTTATTCTCATTTTTTGTCACAACATATTCACTTTTAGAAGTGGTTTCATCTGCCTTTAATTTCATGTTTTCCGTTTCTTGTGGTACAAGTTTTTCTGGGAACTGTTGATCATCTAGTTGTTCAAGAAATGGTTGAAAGTCATCTTCATAAGGCTGCTGCTCAGTGTTTGGTTGGGTTGTTATCTGTGGTAAGTTCTCCTCCTGGAAGGTGTGAAAGCCACTGTCAGGTAATTGTTCTTGAGAATTTGCTTGATAAGTTTCCATGAAAGAATCTTTACCAGAGAATGTTTGCAAACCATCAGCTAAGGCCAGTGCTGGTCTGGGCTGGATATCATCTTCCTCAGGCTGGAATGGCAGAGGTTTTTCATAATTAATCTCTTTAGACTCTTCTTCTGAGAGCTGTAGGGAAATTTCTTCTGGGAATAAGTCTAATTCTTCTTGAGTAGAAGGAAATTGGTCAGAGCCTTCATTTTGCAATGGGTTTTCATTTAGAAGGAAAGGTTGATTAAAAGATGATGACAGTCCATCATGGTAGTTTTGAGAACCTTTGAAACTGTCCTCTGTTTGGGGTGCATAGTCCACATATTGTTGCTTATATTGGTATGGACTGTTGGGATATTCCTGTAGTTGTTCAGAGGAATACAGAGCTAAAGCTGCTACTGTGATTTGATCCTGGTAATTTTGTTCCTGAGAAGATAACTGTTCGCTGTCGTAAGAAATAGGTTCATGTGGGCTGGGGTTTTCCTGAGAAAACTGTTGATGGTGGCTAATCTCTTCAGAATGTAACTGCTCTTCATCACTAAAAGAAATAGGATTATCATTAACAGTTAGTACTCCAACAGACTGTTCTTGTGATGGAATGAACTCCCTCTGTATGTTATCGTCAGAAACGGGATTATCATTAACAGTCAGTATTCCAACAGACTGTTCTTGTGATGGAATGAACTCCCTCTGTATGTTATCATCAGAAAGCAGATCATCATCAATACCCTCCTCATCAGTCAGTTTATCTGTATCTGGTAAAGTTCTCCCAGAATCACTGAAATTTTCTGTAAATTCTGAGACTCCTTCCTCATGGAATACATTTCCTGGGTGACTTCCTGGTAGTGGAAATTGTCCAAGGGGTGTGAGAGCTTCAAGATGTTCTCCAACAGCAGGAATTTGGGCTGGTGATGGAGAGTGAGCATCACAGTCAGTCTCGTCACTGTTGTCATGGCAGTCATCAGCACCATCACACACCCAAGAAACTGGGATACAGACGTCCGTTGTGGCACACCGGAAGTCACCATTAGTGCATCCTAGGGTGTCATATTATGGATTTTATAAGGAGAATGAACACCATTTTAATATAAAATGCTAACCAGTGATGAATAGGATCATTTGAATTTTAATGATCTAATAAAGTAAATGAACATAATTTTAAGGTTTGAATATGTGTGGGCCTTGATAACAGAGAAAAGGAGCCCATTTATCTGGACAACATGAATGATGCATATTGAACATTACTGAAGTTCAGACCAGACTATTCCGTTATTATTAACATAACTGATCCATTTCACATATATGAATATAAAAATCATAATATCATACCATTGATTGTAACATGCTGAAGAACAAAAAATGAAAGTAATAAGTTTTCAATGAGATACTGTGTCAGAAACAAAAATAGAACTTGGGGAAAATATAGAATAAATTTTAATGAATAATAATCTATTTACATAAAGGTGGCTGAAAGTTGAGTCTCTGTTCTCAAGCATAAAGTCCCACAGTCATGCAACTTGTCTGTAAATAATATGTGTAGGGAAGGATAAAACAGATACATACTGTTTGTCAATACTATAGTATGTGTGAGGGAGGATCAGACAGATGTATAATGTGATCTCAGTCTTGATAGGTGCAAAATTATAGATTAAGCAGATCAGTTGACAGCAGATATTCTTTTTATATACCATTAACTTAGGAAGTCAAGTTCTGGAAAATTCTTTGTTCTTGTAATTCATCATAGAAGAAATTTCAAGCTGAAGTCATAGAGAATTTTCTGTCATATGAAGGTGTTCCAAAACCTTGAGAAGAAGAAAGAGATGTGATGATTTCTTCAGACTCACCGATGTGTGTGCAATTGAACTCGTCAGAACCGTCGTTACAATGCTGGATGCCATCACATACAGCTGTTAGGATTACACAGTCTGAACCATCCTTACACAAGAAATTGTCATGATCACAGATAATTGCAGGAGTACTAGGGGAAGCAAAATCTCCATCAGCAGCAAGGTTCTCACTAGCTTCAACCAGTAAATCCCCATTTGGGTTGAGAGTTTCCTCTGGAATGAATTCAGTCTGTGTGTCACCTAATACTGTTTCTTGTCCATCATAGAATGCACTATTTCCACCACTCAATAATAGAGTTTCAGCTGTATAGTCAACTGAGGTGTCAACATGTGCACTTGGGTAGTCTAGGCTCCCTGTAGGATAATCTGTTGCAATTGGGTAGTCCTTGGTTGTTGAAGAGGCAGTGGCTTTTGGGTTTGTCCCAGTACTAGGGTGATCTACTGTTACTGGGATTTCCTGAGCTACTTCATAATCAGAAAATTCAGCAATTGGGTATTCTTTGGTTGGAAAGCCAATCTCTTCTGTGGCATAGTCTTCAGCTGTAGGAATGTCTTGCGGGAGGTCTGGGCTGGGAAGCTGTGGAAGCATTTTGAAGCCTCCAGCGTCTGCCATGCCACCCGGAGCTGCGAGTCAGGTTAGTATGTCATTTGTAGGCATGCAGTTTATCATGGCCAATTGTTATGTATTAGGGATTATATGATAAAAAAATGCCTTTGCAGGAAGCTGAGGGAGAGAAGTCTTTACAAAATACTGCATTGAACTACATGCAGTAAGATAAGGTTTATCCTATTGTTTATGCATTGCCATCAACACATTTGATGTACAAAATGAAAATGTTGAAGAAAGTTAAGAAAATTTTTTACAATGAAGATTAAAACATTTAGAAATGAATCATAATGATTTTTAACACAACTTTTTTTTTCCACGTGAAAATTGGCTTGTTTTTAAAGATCACATATGACTTCAAATGGACTCATCAGTATGAACGGACCTAGTTATTTTTTTTGGCATTTGAAAAATCTTATAAAAAAAATCAGTGATCATATGCACAAGATTGCAGTAGGTCACAGTGTTGCAGGACTTATTGTGCTTCATTTTTCCTGTTGGTTATTGGCAAATGCACAAGATATGATTTCCTTCTAATTTTTAAGTATCCTCTCCCTGCCTTTCTTGCGATTCACTTACAGATTCATAAAAACAGCAATCATTGTTCTCAGATATATGAAATTTATTTGGTGCATACTGGCCAAAAGAAAGAATATTTTCCTATGAATTTTACCAATATCATTCTAAAGAGTTGATTTATATTTAAAAGTCATATACTAGTAAGCCTCATTCAGCCAATGAAGCGCTGGCTTTGAAGAAATAAACTGATCATCTTTTTCCCACTGACGATTCTGCATTTGACCAAATTCACTTTGCAGCACCAGCTGATGATCTCCCAAATATTTACAAATATGATTTGCCTTCGTTATCCTTGGGGATAGGGAAGAAAGAATACTGCCCACATATTCTCTGCATGTCATAGAAGGGTTGGGAGGTGGGAGGCTGGAAATACTCTCCTCCAGTTTTATTTTCCAAAAGAAGGAACAGAGAAGGGAGCCACATGAGGATTCTCCCTTTCAAGTTCGGTCATCTGTTCTTGACGCTACCTTGCTAACATGAGAAATGGCAAGTATGTATGGAAAAAATCTTCATAAAGTTGTTATTTTCATATCCTTCTTTTTTCTTTCTATTTTTTGTATAGTACTTTTCATAGGAATTGTGAATTTTTTTCCTCTACTTTATTCCTGTGATCACTTTCTGAGGCAAACTTCATTCTGTCTCATAATCATCATTCTTATGAGAAAGAAACTGGCTGTTTCTTAACAGTAAAGCAACATAAAGAATTTCTTTGTGTAAGTGTGGTTAGAAATCATGATATAAAGATGTCTAGGGAAGATCATGTTAGTTCTGTCCTGCTTTGGATGCAGGAAAAGGCATATGAGGGAGAGATTGGGAATAGGTAACCGTAAAGCCTAAAGCCCTTCCTTTCCTCAAGATTAAGTGTCCAGCAGGCATTATCAGAGTTCACTTGTTATGTAATCCTATTTTATATGAAAAAACTTCAGGGACCAAGTGAGCCCATGACATGGAATAACTTAGGCTTTCTAAGTCTTTTAACAATACCATATGCCTGTAAGCCCCCAAGACCCTGCTATTTTGATTTGGTATCCTCTCAATTGAACTTTCTCAAAATTATCATATAACTGTTTGTTAATGTACATTTAGGCACCCAAGCCTGAGCCTTTGAGGAGGATCAGCACTCTTTCCTTGGCTCCTTCTTTTCTTACGTCTTTTAGAAACTGAAATCAAGAAGGAGAGGTTTTCCACACATACATACACACACACACATGCACACACACACACTCTCTCTTTACATGTATATTTTTTTTCTTAAATGCTTGCCATTTCCCGCTTAAATAAGGTAATGTCAAGAACAGATGACAAACTCTAAGAATGAAAAATCCTCGCTTGACTCTTTCCCCTGTTCTTTCTTTTGGAAAGTAATACAGAAAGGAAGGATTTCCAGCCTACTGCTCCCACCCCTTTTGGTTGCCTTTATGACACACAGGGAATACATGGCTAGTATTCTTTCTCCCTGTTCTCATGGATATATATATATATATATATATATATATATATATATATATATATTATATTATATATTATACTTGATCGCTGTTTCCCGCGTCAGCGAGGTAACGCTAGGAAACAGACGAAGAAAAACCCATCCCCTCGCATACACACATATATACATACATGCACACATATG
Source organism: Panulirus argus (assembly GCA_038088735.1). Classification (NCBI taxonomy): domain Eukaryota; kingdom Metazoa; phylum Arthropoda; class Malacostraca; order Decapoda; family Palinuridae; genus Panulirus; species Panulirus argus. The sequence continues at coordinate 7 of JAYMFT010281998.1, read as the reverse complement.
CACCGTA
>JAYMFT010281987.1:0-10478 GCA_038088735.1 Panulirus argus | reverse complement strand
TATATATATATATATATATTGTGTGTGTGTGTGTGTGTGTGTGTGTGTGTGTGTGTGTGTGTGTGTGTGTGTGTGTAAGCCCCCCCCACCTCGGGTGCACACAGTGAGCGGAACAACACATTAATTAAGTAATGGAGCAGCTGTGTTTGTTGAGGAGAGGAGACCAAAATATTTCCTCGTCCTAGAAATTAAAGATAAAGAACAAAAATCGTATATTAAGTCTGCCCTTCATTGTGCCTGAGGGGCAGGGCCTTCCCTTCGAGCAGGGCCTCCTGGTGTCTCTGTGGTGTCTTAGCCTCCCTCCGCCTGTCTGTCTGCCTGTCTGTCTGACTCCTGTAGATGAGATATAGAGCCGGAGGGGAGGAAATTCTTCACTGAAGAAGATGATTTTAGTGGAGAAAGGCGAGGACGAGTCGGAGTTCAGGCCTGACAGAGAAAACCCGTTTAAGGAGAGCAGATACAGAGGGCAGAGTTGTGTTGTGTGTTGGCTGATGGCGACTCTTGGCCATCTCAGTGTTCCTGGTGATTATCTTCGTGAACTGTGTGGTTATGGCTGTTCCCTATGGTTTAGGGCAAGAGAAGGGGTTGTGGTAGTTTAGCTACAACTGTGGTAGGGATGGAGTCGTGGCTGGTGGTAGTGCAAGAGTAGTGTTGGTGGTTGGGATTTAAGATGTGGTGGGGGATGAGGGAGACGGCTGATGGGGGAAAGAGATGTGGGAGGTGGGTGATGTTGGGCTGGTTGGAGAGATGTGATTTGGAGACAATGAAGTGAACATTATCATTCGTAGGTATTTCTAAGAAATTCGTGTTCTCTATCCTTCACATGGGTCTCTCTCTTGTTCTCTCCCTTCCGCCTGTGCCTGTCTCTTATTCTTTCCCTTCCGTCTGTACCTGTCCCCTGTTTTCTCCCTTCCGTCAGTACCTGTCTCTTGTATGACTTTAAAAGTACAGTGTTGCCAGTGAGGTTGTCCCTAGAAGTACCAGTGTTACCAAAGACGTTATCACCGCCGTGATACCAGACGCGTTGCCGCTCGTGTTGATCTTCCGGTCCGTCACAATAGACGCTCGAAAAAAGGCAAATATTATCCCTGTAGATTCTTTGGACCTCTTCTGTTTACTCAGGGGAAAGTAGATAATTGAAATGAGACAAAATCGTCTCCCTTGCGCCCAACTTCCGCCTCAAGTTTAAATATTCTTTTTATAAATGTATCACCTTGAAGGAAAACTCCTGAACGAATGCTTTTTTTTTTCACCAACTGGTGGAAACGATTTACTGATGAATGTACGAAATGAAATGAAAAACGATTTTCCAGTGTAAACATTCATCTTAAAGTTATTCTTTTTCAAACATTTCATTTCTGTTCTTAAGAGAACAAGTTACAGTAGTCAACATTCAGTTGTCCCAAGTGAGACCCTAAGTTATTGTTCCAAAAATCAGATAACTTATGCGAGTGACAAGTTAAAGATAAGACTAGCTTGTTTATCTTCCGCTGGGGTGAAGAATGTAGCTAAAGATATTTTGACAGCCTTTTCACACTGTTTGATTAGGAAATCTATCAATACTCTCCAAGTACGTTGCAGTACTTATATCAAGTGGAAATATATATACTTTTAAAAGAACATCTCAATTCAGATCACAGCCCAAAATATTCCAAGCGTATATATCACAATACCTGATTGACGGTACACCTCAAGCAAATGTTTCTGAAGCTGATTAAGATTCTAGTGGCAATGTTATTAACAGATATTGATGTACCTGAACGCACGTGCTTTTCTAAGACCATTGATGACGACCTGGGAAGATATTTGGAGGCAAGAATGGTGAGCGGTGTTAGTGTAATGGACCTGTGTCGCTCACCCATTAAGGTGTAATTGAACAAGAAGGAGTGTGGGTAATTGTAACGAAGTTTTTGCATTATGTTTGCTAATTTCCTGGAGAGAGGTGGACTTTAGAGAGAGACAGAGTAAAGAATGGGTGGAAGTGTTAAGAGAAATGATGAGAGACAAGAGAAGAGGGAGAGAAGGTCTTCTAGGGAGAGTGGCTGGAGAGTGAGATGTGAGAGGCAGTGAGAGTGACATAAAAGAAATTAGATGAGAGAATTTTGTAGACAACTCTTGCCAGAATATTGGGCATAATGTAGGGAGAAATATGTTAGAGACACTTCATGAATATCAAAGGAAATATTTTAGAGAATATCAGAAAACTTTTGGGAGAATATCTGAAAAATATTCGTAAGACTATGGGAGAGAGTGTTATAAAAGTATTCGAGAAAACATTCCAGAAAATATCGGAGAAATATTTGAAAGAAAATCTCAGAAAACATTTGAGAACAAAATATTGAAATAGATATTTGAAGAGAAAATGGAGAGGGAAGAAGAGGCAAAGAATAAATCAAGAAATAGGGCCACACAGAAGATAGATTTGTGAAACTAGAATATAGATATCTGAGCTGCAATAGCTAGAGACCGAAAGAAAAAATTATGAAAAATCTTACGAGAATTTTAAAGATAAAGGCTGAAAAAGGAGTCAGTCTTTTTCCGTAAATTTTATGAATTTTCCAAATTTTTCATGTTTCTTAATCCTGCACAGATTGCTCAAACTGTCACGAATCCTTTTCCTCAAACGTTCCCTCCCATCCATTTTCTGTCTGTCAGTATTTATCACGATTATTTCTTCCCGGTATCGTTTCCCATTCTGCTTCTGTCTCGCGTTTTTCCTCGGCCTTGTCCTGCGATCGCTCTGTTGCTCAGGATTTGTTGCTGCTGTTGTCCCAGCATCGCCCTGTTGCTCAGGATTTGTTGCCTCTCCTGACAATATTGCCCTCTGTTTTCTTCAGCCAAACGCTCTAATCTTATCTTTTATATATTTTCGCAAAAGTGTTATCCCTATCATTTTTGTCATACAATCTATAATACGTTTTCTACGTTATAGCATCTCCTAAAATTCCTGAGACGTACTTACATGACACGGAATGCCGTTATTCCTTAGTTTTTCGCCAGTTTCTATCAGTCATCTCTTTTCTTTCGCAAAAGCTTTTCCCAATAACGGCCACTTCAGGTGAAAAGTGAGAAAATCGGTATAAATTAAAGGAACAGAGGTAGAATTATCAAGAGATCGAGTTTGTAGACTGACTTGTAAATGTAGAAAGTTGCAGGAGTCGGGAAATACAGATAGAAGAGAATCATAACGGTCTATGCTCGTGTAGTTGGTCTTCGCGCAGAAGTTGTGGGAAGCAACAGCTAGATGCGTGCTGCGGGTGCAGGTGATGAGGGATTCGACACATGCAGACAGCACACGAGAGCGGTGGCCGAAATGATACCCGTGGAAGAGAGAGAGAGGATGATTGGAGGGGCAGTTGAAGAGAGGCGATGCCAGAGGGGTCAGTATGGAGAAGGGCTTTGGATTCCACGCCTGACAGCTAAGCGTGTAACAAACTTAGCATCATGACAGCTAAGCTTGTAAACCAGTAGTATGAAAGTTAAGCTTGTAAACCAGTAGTATGAGATCTGAGCTTTTACGCCAGTAGCATGAAAGCTAAGCTTGCACACCAGTCATTTTCTGAAAGCTTATTATTTACCAAACGCATCTTTCTGAAATCTTGCGAGCTTCACACTTGTCTCTCATTCTAGTCTCTGATTCCCAGTAAGTTATGCTTCGTGCTGTATTACCACATTTCTCATTTGCACACCTTCATTTCTGTCAGTTTATCATCCAGGAGAGTTGAAATTACATCCACGTCTTCCATTCAATATTTCTTATCGTTTTTTCCTTCTCTTATTCCTCTTATTACAATCGAATGAGTTTTGCTACACAGTTTCTCTCTGTAACTGACTCAGGACGGTCTGTGTCAGCAGCTTTTGGCAGTACTCTCAGCCCAAGACGAAGGCAGCATTGCTGAGGACGTTCCTTAGGAATAATGTCAGCGGAGGCGTCAGGAGAGGCCAGGGCTGGGCTGACAAGGCAGGGCAGAGCTGCCAGCGCTGGGCTGACATTTAGAAAATTCCCGGTAATGTTATTACTGCTGCTGGTTGCAGAGACATTATTGTCTCTCAAGAGACTCCCTTCACGTAGCCAACACTGGGGCTAATTTGTCGTGGTGATGGGGCAGGAACCCCCTGCCTGGGGCGGGAACTCCGTACCTGGGCCGGGAACCCCCTACCTGGGGCGGGAACCCCGTGTGTGGGGCGGGAACCCCGTACTCTGGGATGGGAACTCCGTACCTGGGGGTGGGAACCCCTTGTCTGGGGCGGGAACTCCGTGTCTGGGGCGGGAACAACCTTCCCCGGGGAGGGAAGACTGTACTTGGGTTCGGTGTCGTCAAAACATTTCAATTATGCACAGTCAGTGTTCGTGTGAGGACAAAATATACCAGGATTCCCATCTCTGCGTCCTGGGGACTTTCAGAAATCAAAATTTTAAGATTACTTACTTAAAGGCTCACTTATAAGATACGTGTTTTAAGCTGAGCTGGCCAGACCTTCGCTTTAATTCATTCAAAAGATCCAAAGCTGAAGTCTGAACGTCCAAGCCTTCAAATTCCATCACTTACAGACGTCCAGGTCTTGAGATATGACCAGAATTTCTTGAAAAAACTTCCAGTAAAGTATTTTCACACAAACATTTATTGAGAACAGTTGACAAGGTCATTCCTGTCTCAATCTCCATTCCTGGCGAAGGAGCTATGTTGGCCAGCCTGCAGGAGGGGCCATGTTGGCCTGCAGGAGGGGCCATGTTGGCCTGCAGGAGGGGCCATGTTGGCCTGCAGGAGGGGGCCACGTTGGTTGGCCTGCACGAATTCCTTCGGTAAAATCTTCATCTCCCGAAGTCGCTGTCTGAGACGCCTGTCAGGAGAGATTATCGCAGGTTGAGAGATGTCTGGAGAGACCGACCTTGGCTGAGGTGGGGTGTCTGGAGAGAGACAGGTGGATGATGGTGGATGAAATAAAAAGAAGTGAAGTACAACTCAGCAGAGGATGATGGGAAGAGAAAAAGGACAGAAAGGGGCAAAGGTTTCATGAGGAAAGAGGGAATTGAGAGACTGAGAGAGATATGAGAATGAGTAATGATGAGAAAATCACCATCTGGATGAGACATGTAAACAAGAATGTAAAAAAGGAAAAAAGAAAATAAGTGAGGCAAATGTTCTTACCTTCAGCTTCCCAGGGCCTGGCAGAGAGACCTGGTGAGAGACATTAACCATTCTGGAGAGACCCTGGGAGCCTCCTCGGCGACGAGACCCCTGGAGTCTCTCTCTCGAGGGAGTGAAGAGATGGGTAAACAATAGACAGTGACTCGTGAGTCCATCAACAACACTCAAGCAGTACGCTGAGTGCCTCTGGCGAGTGTGTGTTGAGATGAAAGAGATTGCCTCCTCTGCCTCGCTACTCATTCTTGCCTCACAAACTCATTATTTCCTCCTAAATCGTCTCTGCCGGGGAGGAATTAGAGAAATTGCCCCCTCTTACGGCCGACCTGTAAATCACTAGAACTTCCCTCTGACGGGGAGTCTGAAGTCTTCTGAAACAGCAGAGGAAGTTGACTACTTTTCCGTTTCAAAGTTTCCTTCCATCACGGCTGCTTGGATCCTTCAACCACCGTGTAATGAAGCCCGATTGAAACTGAAATTGAATAATGAACTTTTGGGTGAACGATATTATTGAAATCTAATTGTAAGATTCGTACATTTACAGCTTAATCTAACTTGGCTCATCTAAATTTTAATCGAAATTAGAGACGGACGATCCATTTTCGGAGACGAACGACTTTCTCAACTGACTGCTGGCGTACCTGCCTTCTTCATGGTTGATTAATTATGTATCTTTCTTACAGATTGCTTGTTACACTACCTCATCCATCAACAGATCATATAACAGGCTAACTACCAAACTAACCCCTAACCGAAAACATAGATGGCAACACAACAAAGAAACTAACAAACTACCGAATAGCTGACTAGATAATCACTTTATCAAAGGCCTAATAAACCACAGGAGTAATGATCAACATAATTGTTTTAACAACTTGATTGCACTAACCCTGTGAACACGACGGTACGACCCTTTTGTGTTGGATGTTATCGTGATGCACACTTGCCAGTTGATGTGGCGTCTGGCTACACATCAAACATCACTTAAGATGATTCCGATCTATAATTTCGTAGCCTTGAATAATTTCGTGTTATCTGTTAACGATTAAGCGTGACCCACATTACTGGTACTCTCAAATTCATACATCAATAATCTTTCTCAGTGTCGTAGGTTCGAATCCCTCGAGCGAGATGGGTCGGATTAGTCTGAGGTCTTGACATGACAAGGTGACAAGACCTGAGCACACATGACAAAGATCACTTGACTCTCTCTATATAACTTAAGGTCGAACCGATGCACTGAATGATGTGGGACTCAGATATTTAAATTGTAGAGACGGCGTGTCCCAGTCTGACTTGATTAATACCTACGACACTGCTAATCTATCTTGATAATGACATCTAGAATTAATTATCCCCATTAACGCCCTTGAGAACCCTAATACCTTTGCGTAATAAGGCAAATAAATCTTTGCAGTAAACCCGAGCCGGAGGAGTGGCAGCTTTAACAAGCAGTTGGCCTACAATGATACCAATGAGACAAGCTAATTACATTAATTATTCTCCTTGACAATACTCGTATATTTTACATAATGTCTCCTGACGTAGTACCTGTCGTCATTAGCGTCTGTGATGATGGTCATTACATGCTGGAAGACCTCCAGAGAGCCCCCTTCCATGGCAAACATTTGGGCAAGAAGGTACGCCCCCCTGAGCACGACGGTACGACCCCCTGAGCACGGGGATACGACCCCCTGAGCACGGGGGTACGACTCTTGGGTGGGACAATCTACTCATCATACCAAAGGCTCGTGTTCTATGGCTCAACGTCCGTGTACGTGGCCGACCAGAACAGAACAAAGGACCAGATTCCATAATATACGTGATTCTCTCTCCCTCTGTGACGAGTCATTCAGTGTGGAACGTTCCGAATTCGAGATTCACTGAGTAATGATTCGACACTTGTTCTCTCCCACACCCCCTCCATCATCCCCCCTTCTCTCTCTCTCTCTCTCTCTCTCTCACACACACACACACACACACACACACACACACTCCCTCTCTCCACTCCTGTCACATATATCGCTTCAGATATTTTTACATGTAGATTGAATTAGCTTTACATGCAAAATCTGAAATCAGATTCCATGAACCACGAAAGAGAATCCAGAAATCATTTTTCACTTCTGACTCTTTAGATTAGTATGATTCACTGAGATATTCAATAAGAAGATTCATAAGTAAGGACGTCTCGATTCTTAAACTTATTCATGATTCATGGCATCACAGTTTTGTAAGATGTAAATGTAACAGCAACCCAGTCATCTAATTCTTATTTACAGTGATTGGGCTTTGTGTTGTAATCATCCAAAATCCTCTAGCAACACGTTGCCCATTTGCCTTCCATGAAAACGACTTTAAGAACACAGATTTGTCTTGCAGTGTTGCAGCAACACCTCTGCAACACCTCGTAGGGCCTGAAGGTGCACGTCACTCAGAAGAACCGCATTGATTTCCTATACTGAGGTCTCGTAGATCTCTCACTGTGGTCTCGAGGGTAGGAGATTTCTGTAACTGGAATTCCGAGGGTAAGAGATATCTTTCACTAAGGGCTTAAGGGAAGAGATATATCTCTCCCTTTCTTGAGAGACATCCAAAGTCTCATCTTCCCCAGTTTAAGATGACCATTTGCAGAGCTGGAAGAACACAGATAGTTCAGAACATTCCACAGTTTATGACTTGTTTAGGTGCTCTACATTTAAAGTGGGCATAATCTAGAGCTTTCCACAGTTTGAGATGATGAGTTCAGAGGATTGGCACTAGTTATTACAGTGGATGCAGACAGTTGAACAGTTGGGGACCCTTAGTGGCTAGTATGGATACAGACAGTTTAGACTGTGCCACAGCTCAGGACCAAAGCATCGAAGGGGATAAAGACAATTAAGATCTCTTCTGCTGAACTCCTAAGAAACGATATGTTTCTGTTACCCCGGGTTTCTGTTCCCCTCTTATGCTGTTTCCTACCTTGACCTTGGGAATGTCAGGCAACCAACTTTGTTCAAATTTCTCCATTTCCTTGATGACTTTCCATGATGGCGTCCATGTCAAATATATTCTTTGTTATTGTTTGCAACAAAAAACTTTTCTTTCGAAGCAAAGAAAGAGAATTCGTTTTTCTTGTGTGGGGACGGCCCCTCTCGTGTGACCAGCGTGTCCAGTCTGTTAATGTCGTGGAAAATCATGATTAACTTGTGATTGTGTTAATATTTGTGTTGTTAATTTCCTGCCGGCTTGTGAGGCATTATCACTGGGGCTTATAAAGTATTTATCTACCTTGATATATGTTAATGTGTGTGTGTGTGTGTGTGTGTGTGTGTGTGATATGACACACACTGATCAATTGGTCATGATTCTCCTGCACCAGTAACCACAGAATCACTGCAGCCTCGGCCCTTGCACGCTGCCAAGACTGTTAATATTTAACTTGGATAAATTCACATTAACATTCTCCCTGATGTTAGATCAGGCATGAAAAATATAAATTCGCTCGGATGTTTATCATCGTCGATATATCTTTGCTCAAATGCAAAAAAAGAAAAAAAATGTTCGCAACGTTAGAGATCCCTAATTAGTCCACTTCTGACGCTCGATTAATTAGCAGAGAGGTAATGATGGAGCGGCAATTGACTCGTTTACAAGCTTACAGGTCAAGAAGTTAAGCTTGAGATGAGACTGTGATCTTGTGAGGTTCTGCAAACAGTCCAAAATGCTGTTTACATACTTATATTTGTTCAGATTCTTTAAGCATGAGGATCGCGTGGTGTGCTGGAGTGAGTGGATCTTTCTGGACGGTATTAAAGTATATAAGATCACAGCGAAATGTTATGAAAAACCATGAAATATTGTGAGATATAAAAACATTGACCATTCATGGCAAGCAATGACAAGATTAACTTGGCTGAACTTTATATTAAAGTTTTCCCCCCAAGTTTAATCGTATCAGCAGAGGGCAAAACATTTTGTAAAGATATAAGAAAAAAGAAATGGATTTCGAAAGAGAGAGAGAGAAAGAGAGAGAAGTATGTGAGATAAGCGCTGAGGAAGTGATGATGAAGTCCTGAAGGAGGACTCTGTCTCCACACGACTTTGAAGAACTGGAAAATTTGGCAAAGGATAACATGATAGTCACAACTCTCCCTCCCTCTCACACGCCGCCCCTCTCCCCACTCTCACTCACACCTCCCTCGACGCCCCTAGGGAAATCTTGTCCCTGGGCTCAGGTCTGAAGTCGACAGCCACAAAGGCGGGGATTACCCCTGGCAGGATACAGCCTCCCCTGTACCAAGGGCGGGGATTACGGCTGGCAGGATACAGCCTCCCCTGTACCAAGGGCGGGGATTACCGCCGGCAGGATACAGCCTCCCCTGTACCAAGGGCGGGGATTACCGTCGGCAGGATACATCCTCCCTTGTACCAAGGACCTGGAGAAATATTAGAAATATTTTAGTTCCGGGAATAGATGCGTTTTGACTGGTGGAGACAGCGACGTTCTGATTGGTTGACCAGATGTGCGGTCTGACTCGTGGAGACAGCGACGTTCTGATTGGCTGACCGGAAAATTGGGTGTCAGATCAGAGAATCTTCATATAATAAAGTTTGGAGGAAAGATAAAGTTGGAGGAGGAAGCCAGTCTTTCGAGGTGGTGGTCTAAGTATGTGATGTCCGGATTTGGGAGAGTCCGGATATAAGAAAGTCCGGATAAGAGAAAAAAATTGAGAGCAAAACGAAAGATAATAATAAACGAGAGAAGAATGGTGAACATTAGGATCAACAAAAAGATCAGTCGTAGGAAATGTTGTCCTCATCCCATTTTCGTAAGAAAATAGGATAATAAAATGCCAAAATGCCGATTGATGGAGTGGCATTGTAGACAGAACAAACGTTAAGGATAAGTATATATATATATATATATATATATATATATATAAAGTTTTGTATGTGTAAAGCTCAGTATGAGTAAAGTTCTCTATGAATAAAGTTCACTATGTATAAAGTTCAGACTGAATAAAGAATAATAATTAAAAGAAATAGTCTTAGTAAAGCTCAGTAAGTACAAAGTTGTCTAAATAAAGCTCAGTAAGCATAAAGCTTATCGTCCTCACACGAGACGTGCCAAGCTTATCGCCCTCACACGAGATGTGCCAAGCTTATCATCCTCACACGAGACGTGCCAAGCTTATCGTCCTCACACGAGACGTGCCAAGCTTATCATCCTCACACGAGACGTGCCAAGCTTATCGTCCTCACACGAGACGTGCCAAGCTTATCATCCTCACACGAGACGTGCCAAGCTTATCGTCCTCACACGAGACGTGCCAAGCTTATCATCCT
>JAYMFT010281976.1:0-10478 GCA_038088735.1 Panulirus argus | reverse complement strand
CTGGTGAAACGGATATCAGTGAATCTTTACAACTAACTTATAACTAGTGGACTGGATATTAGTGAACTCTTACAGTATAACTTGTCTTAACGTTTTCGCAACCGAAGTGTGAAATTCTGCACCTCTTGCAACTGAAATGCATTGGCCGATTGTGAGCACAATCTATTTTGTTAAGGCCAACTTTGTGCCGAAGACGTTTGGTTTCCATAGTTGCTTTATATCCCATTTTAGTGTCATCTGGAAACTCTGACTTCTTCACAACAAAGCCCATTATCAATGTTATTAACTTCCGTTAGAAAGAAAATTGGTCCCAAGATATCCCTGCGGTACACCACTTGCTACGTCTAACCATTCTGAGGATGGGCTGTTCATCACTGCTCTTCATTTATGGACAACCATTTTTTTTTAGTCACTCCATCTACAACGCGCGAAAATTTTTCTCTAGCAGTGTTAGAGGAAGGAAAGTATTGAATGCTTTCTTGATATTTATATGATTAATTTGAATTTTTTTTTCCTGTCACCATACATGATGATTATACCATAAAAGAAATCGAGCAGATTTGTAAGACATGAATGATTGCGCCGTAAATCATGCCGCTAATCGTTACTCCAGTAGTGATCCTCTCTCTGACTTTGTATTCTTGACTCGAATTATAACTTTCCACAAGTTTCCCAACTGCGAACGTCAAACTAACGGAGTAAAAACTTCAGGAGTTACAATGGCAACCTTCAAACCTGAGGAACTATGCTTTAAGCAAGAGACTTATTAAAAAAAGAGTAGACAAAGGTTTACCTATCATGATTTTCATTTTTTTTTTTTCTTTCGTCGGCCTCGATTAAGACTTATATGGACACGCCTTTTCGTTTACATTCATTCCGTTTAATGCTGGCAGTATATATCTCGATCGTGCAGGTCAATATGCTGCAAAATGTTCTCATCTGTTAGCAATGGGATTGCACCTAGAAGAGGGGGTTGTCCTCACTGGTAAGTACGGGTGACCTCATCATACTGAAGACAGCCGACGTCTTCTCTATGTACTGGAACAGATGGCTGGGTAATGACTCACCTGCTTCAAGCAAAATTTTTTAATTCCTTGGGGGCTTCCTTTGTCACAACATTATTACAGCGTCTGACACCTGTACTTTTGACTTCACTTACTCTTTAAGTGATACGAATATAGAGGAAACACGTGAAGTAGATCTGTGGGCATTTCTAGAAAAACTTACGATCTTTATTCGAGTGGTGGACTTCAGAATCACAACAACGATTCACAACACCAGTACCAACACTGGCTCGTGACACCAGGTATGTAACACCGGCGGTGAGAGGCTGACGACATCAGTACCAACATCGGCGAGTACTGACACCAGGTACCACTAGGGGTACATTCTCAGCATGACCCACAACTGCACGTCAGGAATAACAGGAACTACCCAGAATAATGCCCTGCCACCATGCCAGTACCATACCTGTCCAGAGGCATGGAAAGAGATTCTGGTGGAATGGAATGTTTATTCGCGAGGACACACACACACACACACACACACACACACACACACACACACACTGCCAGCATGAGCACCGACATACTACAGCCAAGACCAGTGTGACGTCGGCAGTGTGATGCTCGAAGTGAGTGGAAAAAAATAATAATCCTGGTGTTGGTGTCGGCAGTGTGGAGTGATGGAGTGTTGGAGATGTGATGTTGGGGTGTGCAAGGGTTCTATGATGGTTGGTGGTGCGGCGACGGAAGCGAAGTGTTGGAGATGTGTTGGTGGTGATTGGGTGGTGTGGCGTGTTGTTGGAGAGGTGTGGGTTGTGTGGTACGAGCGGTGTGGTTACCAGTACTACTGGTGTGGTACTGACTGACACGGTTGTGTGGTGTTGGCGTGACCTGTAGATGGACGGAGCTGGGGAGCAGAAGGAGGCAAGACTGCACGTGTGTGGCCTGGCCTGGGCAGCCAGCAGCGGGATGGGCCAAACACACACCTTGGCCAGAGGAGGTGGTTGGGGAGGAGGAGGACGAGGAGGAGGGGGGAAGGGGGGTAGTGGTGGTAGTGAGGCTCTAATCGGAAACACAAACACAGGCAGAGCGGCGGCGGCGGCGGAGACCACCACCACCACGTCAGCGGGGTTTTGTGTGTGTGTGTGTGTGTGTGTGTGTGTGTGTGTGTGACGGACGGAGACAACCCCAAAACCTTTTCAGGATCCTCCAGCCCTGAATAGCCCAGCCCTGCCAAGTCCCCTTTCTAGCTCACGTCCAGCCTTCTCTTAGCTCAACCTAGCCTTCTCCTAGCCAAGCCCAAGCCCAGTTCAGCCGTCTCTAAGCCCAGCCTATCTCTATCTCTCTCTCTCTCTCTCTCTCCCAGGTCAGCCTCAGTCCTTCCCTCAACCCAGACCAACCATCTCTCAGCTCAGCTTATCCCCTCTCCTTCCGCTGACACACACACACACACACACACTCCACCTGCCTCCCTGTGTTAAGTAGACCCGCCTCTCATTCGGGAGCATCTCACGAATGACACACATCAAAGGCTCCGCTCACGGACAGAGCCCCTCATCTGGGCCAGGTCTTAAACAGAATATAAAAAGAGATAAAGAGATAGATAAATAAAGTGAGGACGATAAAAAAACAACAAAGAGTATTGTTGGATGTGAAAGAAAGAACTTCTTTTTAAACAGATTCGCAAAGTAATTGTTAGTAAGACGTGAGAGGGCGAGAGAAAGAGTTCCAAAAGTTAAGCGGTGTAAAGAAAGAAACAGATATTGCAACGGCCTCACCCTCGAGGTGCCAGTGGCCAGGCATGTGATGCTCAGTGTCCATGATACAACACGAACATGTCTACCTTACTCTTGCCTGCGCATTCCATGGATCAAGCGTGTGACTGGCCTAAATCATCAGGCTGTGTTAAACTACGCTTGCTCTGGGATCATCTCACTGTGCTCTCGTGTTGCAGGACATGGCTCGGTTACATGACTATGTTAATTGGCTGTGTTTATCCTACGGTGATTTTCAGGGGTCCCTGTTATAACCTGGCTTTTCTGACCTGTCTGTAAAGACCTGGTTGTAAGACCTAAATGTGTGACCTTTGCTCTGTGACCTGATTCCGTGCCCTGACTGCGTTATATCTATAACCTCGCAAGGAAATGCAGTTTTGTGACAAAATCACGGTATCTGTGACCCGACGGCGTTAACTAGTGATGTAAACCTTGTTACGAGGCTATGTTACTTTATGGTGTTAAGCAGATTTGACACCTTCCTTACTTGGCTCCGCTCCTTACTTGTTACCAGCATACGCTGTCATACTCCGTTACATGGTAGCGTTACTTATAAATACATGAATATGTCAGTGCTACCTAACAGTACTGTCAAACTGTACTGGAAGTGTTGCAAAGTGCTTGGTGGGAGTGTTACCTGTGTTACTTAGCAATGATACCCTTTTTACGTGTAAAAGTTATTGAGTAACACTTGGTACTTAAATGTAGTACTACGAAACGGCGGCGCTACTTTAGAAATGCTACGCTGAAGTAACATTAATGCTACTTCAAAAGAGTTCCCCTCGAATCTTTTCACTCCGACCACCAAAACCGAATGAAACCTGACCGAATCTTTCCTCGACCCGTGGGAACCCTCCTGCTGCGTTGTTTGCTAACATACCTCTGTGATTTTCATCCCAGCCCCTCCTGGGGTGCCGTGGAAATATTGAGGAACATCATGTGTGTGTGTGTGTGTGTGTGTGTTTGTGTAGCAACCTGCTGGGGACCTGTTAGGAGGCAGTCTGGACTCTCTTGTTGATAAGTTGTGAAGGACGTCCTACTAAGGTGAGTGAGGCTTTGGTTTCCCCTCCTCAAGCAGCTGCAGGTAAGCTAGGGGATTCTGTTGTGTCTGTCGCCTCGTTTGCCACAGAATAGGGTCTTCTGCCGTGCAAATTTCAAGAGGGATGTCCGAATGAGCAACTACAACGTCTGTTCTTTCACGTTATGGAGAGAACATTGCAGAAACACAGATTTGCAAAACCAATGCAAACCATACACAGGTGTTTTAAAAGAGCCAATAATTTTGCAATGCATCTAGATAAAACTTTAGTAATGGTCGATTCAAGACCTGAAATAAAAGCTAATAATGCTTTATGAATACGAAACACATCTCGTTAACACAACTGAAATATCTGCACGAGAAATATTCAGGATCAAGCGAAGAGGTACCCAATATAGTCAAGTCTCAGGTGCTCTGTGCCCCGTCAAAATAGACCGGTCACAATCCTCACCTTGCAAAGAGAACCTCATATCAGACCTGTTGCCCGTTCTTAATCTATCGAGCCGGAACCCAGAACATGGCAAAGAGATTCAGACCACAAATGACAGAGATGAAATCCTGCAGGTGATCCTCAGAAAAGCCAGATATATATGTAAAGAAAAAATAAAATCGCGTCAGGTAAATGATCAATATATCCGGAGAATTGCGAGGAACAGAGAGGAAACAAGATGATTTTAGATACGCTGAACGGATGTTCCGAACTCAACTTTCACACTCATACCGGAGAGCCCTGGGCACAGGATCTGTTGGATGACTCCAGAGAGAGATGGCCTGACCTCAGCCTGATCAGGGGGGCAGGCAACTAGCTACCACCACAAAGGGCATGGCAGAGGAGGTCGTCCCGCGGACGGAACTAACTGAAAGGACCTTCCTACTGACATATATAGGTCTTCCTAAGGGGCAGGATTTAAGTAGACCTACCTAAGGGGAAGGCTGTAAGTAGATCTATCTCAGGGAAGGATATAAGTAGACCTGTCTCTGGAGAAGGATATAAGTAGACCTATCTCAGGGGAAGGACGTAAGTAGACGTACATCAAAGGATGTAAGTAGACCTATCTCAGGATAGGATGTAAGTAGACCTATCTCAGGGAAAAATTTGTAAGTAGACCTTTTTTTAAAGGAAGGATGTAAGTAGACCTTTCTCAGGGAAGGATGTAAGCAGACCTTTCTCAGGGAAGGATGTAACTAGACTTAGCTCAGGTTATGGATGTAAGTAGACCTATCTCAGAGGGAAGGATGTAAGTAGATATCTCAGGGAGGGGTGTAAGAAGACCAATCTCAGGGAAGAATGTAAGGAGACCTATCTCAGGGAAGGATGTATGTTGACCAATCTCAGGGGAAGGATGTAAGTAGACTTATCTTAGAGGAAGAATGTAAGTAGACCTATCTACGGGGAAGGATGTAAGTAGACCTATCTCAGGGGAAGGATGTAAGTAGACCTACCCAATCCCCGGACTGTTGCCTTCCTACCCAAGTTGGAGAGCCTGTGCTCCTTTGGGGGTGTGTTCCGTATTAACGTTGTTTCTGAGCTCCGGGGAAATTCTATGGTTACTGTGAGGCAGTTTTTCCAGCACTAGGTGGCTCCGTTACCTGTCCTACTTAGCGCTGTTCCTTATACTTCGTGGCCCTAGACCCCGTGTTACTTGGCTCAGTGTTACTTATACTTCATGGCCGTAGACCTAGGATTACTTGGCTCGGTGTTACTTATACTTCATGGCCGCAGACCCCCGCGTTAATTGGCTCTGTGTTACTTATACTTCATGGCCGGTAGACCCCGGGTTACTTGACTGTCACCAGTGCTACTTGGACGTTCCCCTTCCTACTGCTGCTACTTACTCAAGTTACCTGCTGGTACCCCGTTCGTTAGCTGTGCTTTTCGGGTGTGTTATCCACCACACACCGCCGCAGCGGCCCACGTTACCTGGCAATGGCTAGCCGCGCTGCCCCAGCCGCCCTTGATGCGCTGTTTGCCTAGTACAAACGCAGGCGCCACGCTTATGCCAATTCATGCCTCCATCATATCCTCAAACATGACGCGGAGTGGACTGGCCGGTTCTCCCGGGTGTGACTGGTGACTGCGGGGCCGCAAGTGGTGACTGTGGGTGGGGGAGAGTTTAGACTGGTGGACAAGGGCTGGAACTAGTGACTGGAGGGTTGGGAGCGGTGGCTGAGGGCTGATACGAGTGACTGGAGGACTGAGAGTGGTGGCCTGCACCATCAGGAGGGGGTACAGGCTACGCTGCAGTGAGCCAGTGACAGGACCCTGCGCCACCAGCGTCGCCGGCAGGTGGCTCCTCCACACCACAGGACGTGATAAACAGTTTCCTCCGTCAATTTCTTATCTTATCTCCACGTGGATCATTGTATTCGTTATCTCCAACAAGAATAATTACATATATTCAAGAGTGATTATGTAGAACAAACAGACTCATCATTATGTAGAACTCACAGACTCATTACTATGCAGAACTCACAGACTTATCATTAATTGTGTATAACCAAAACACTCATCATTATATAGAACCAACAGACTCATCATTATGTAGAACTCACAGACTTATCACTGATTATGTAGAACCAACAGACTCATCATTATGTAGAACCCACAGTCTCATCACTGATTATGCAGAACCAACACACTCATCATCATGTAGAACCCACAGACTCATCATCATGTAGAAACCACACTCATCATTTTGTAGAACCAACAGACTCATCATTATGTAGAAACTCACAGACTCATCATTATGTAGAAACTCACAGACTCATCATCAAGTAGAACTCACAGACTCATCATTTAGTAGACCCAACAGACTCATCATTATACAGAAACTCACAGACTCATCATTATGAAGAAACTCAGACTCTTCATTGTGCAGAAGCTCACAGACTCATCATTATGTAGAACTCACAGACTCATCATTATGTAAAACCCACAGACTCATTATTATGTAGAAAAACTCAGACTCATCATCATGGATCTCACGCACGTTGACACAGGAACAACTGAATAACAAGAACTTCTTCAGATCGCCCCATAACACTGAATATTACCAAGGCAAGGTACGGGGGTTGGGGGGGCGCATGTCGGGCAGGCCAGCCGCGCGCTGGCCTCCATGGCTCGGCACGTCCAGAAAAGACAAGAGGAATTAATGTTGATGAATGTATCTGGTTTGTCCATCTTGTTTGTCGGGGGTTGGGATGAAGGTTTCGGCTGCGTCATGCAAGAGCTGTAAAAGCGTGTGTGACGTCACAGGTCGGCGGGCCACGGCGGCGGTGCGGCAGTGCCCACAATTGTTGGTCCTCTCCCACTCTCCCAGGAAGTCAGGTGTGGGGCGGGGGTAGGGAGATGGGGAAGGGGGTCGTGTTGACAGCGTATGGAAATTGCCGCCCAGCGGAAATGCTTCGTGTATGGACAATACGCCAGCGAGAATACAGTCTTTATCGGAGGTTCCATTTTCTTTTATGTTTACGTAACAATTCTGAAGCAGAAGTAAAATATTTTTCTCGTAATCTCCAGTCTTGTGGGATCTCATGCTCCTTGCTTGCAAAATGCATTCAACCAAGAGTTTGTTGTCACACATCTTTCTATTACTGAAAAGATCATAAGGGATTTATTTTCAAGAGATTTCTGGTGTAGTTGTGGCATCTCAGCCTCAGTGATCTTCCTGCTGAATGAGGGCGTCGGATGTGTTGATGTCGGCTCAACATCTCCCACGGGCTGCAGGGGCCAAAGCGGCGTGGGATGACGAGCGTGTGGTGATGTGACCCCAGGACCCGAATGAGAAGAGGCTGTTTGAGGCCCAGGCGGGCTTTGCAATGCCCCTCTCCCGATGCGAGATGACGATCGGAGCCACAATGATACCTTGTATGCACATGATGTCTTCACCTACCAGACGCGACAATACGTCCCAGGACACAGTGTACCTGAAGGAGGCCATGTACTGACGCGACTGAATGTGGTGGTGATGACCCGTGGTCGGGCACCGCAGTCGACCAAGCCCAGCACGCCAGCACGGCTCGTGCGTCCCAACCTCCACGTACAATGACTGGAGGCTGGGAGTATAAACAAATCCGAAGCCATGAGAGCCGGAGGAGCAAGGTGGTGGTGTTTTGGATGATGATATCAGTGAGGTGTGAAGTTGTTGTAGGTCCGTCGGGCTGGTGCACCTGGAGCCCCGCCAACACACACACACACACACACACACATACACACACACCTGGCTTAGACTAGGGTGCGTGTTTGTGAGAATACACATGAAGAGTAAAGCCATGGCACCAGTACAAGATGAAGAGACGGGGCACCAGAGTGCAAAACTCTCTTCCCTTAACAAGTAAATAGTAATCACACACACACCCACACACACACACTATCTACAATCGGGTCTATATTTCAGAGTCTTACGTTTGGGGTGTGTGGTTAAGACTATAGCCAACTGCTCCCGATGCGTCATGTATGCCAGACAACCCTACTGGCTACGCCAGACCCCCTCAGTGCCACACCCCGGGCTGACACGTCTCTCCCTCGGCAGAGGTCGCCGCCACAGGAAGACGTCCAGGTCGTGAGGAAGGGTCTTGATGGCCTATACAGCCCTCCGGTACATCCCGGAGTGACTTACTAACAGGCGCGGGTGGGTTTGACATCAATGGCAGGGGGCAGGTAGGGGAGGGCGTGCAGGCGGCACTGCGTCACTGGACTGGGTGTGACTCGCTAAGGGGTGCTCCAGCAGCAGCCGTGGTTCTGGGAAGGTGGAAGGCCACCAGCCAGTTGTTGTGTGTGCGTGGACGTGAAGCAACAGCTCTGCCGGAATGCCCATGATGACGGTGGTGGTGGTGGCGGAGGATCACGTATGTGGCCCGGCTTCCGAGATGGGGACCACAAGAATCTTGATGAGTGAGTGCGAGGAGGTGCGTTAGTTGTGAGTGAGTGGCTGTGAGGTAATTGGTTAGATACGGAGTGAGTGTGTGTGTGTATGTGTGTGTGTGTGTGTGTGTGTAGCCACTGAGGAACCTTATGTTTGTGAATTTCCAGCTAATATTTCCCAGTAGAACAGAATCACCTTGTTAAGTTTGACGTCCCTAAAGACCCTATATATTGCCCTGTGTCCTCCAGACCTTCTCATCTTCCTTGATGGCTCTGTGATTTTCCCAATCAACTAATTAAACATACCTGGTCTGACCGTAGCGTCAGTTCTACCCTGGACACTCAGTGTTATAAAGACAGCGGTTATCTACCTCTCAAAATATCTAGGAGTCTAGCTAGACCAGCTGCCGTAGAGGATTTCTCTTCGAGGCAGTTACTCAGTTCATACAAGGGGTTGGTCCGTGCTCGTGTGAAGTATTGGTCTACCCACCTAAACAGCTCTAGCCCCACATCCTCACCCACTGGGGTCAAGTCCAAAATCAAAATCACTTCTACATTTACCAACTTGTCTCGTGTAACTCCAGAACACAATATTCTCCTCTACGCTGAGCCGTTGGTTCTCTTTTCCCCTCTTCTACAGATATCAACTTCAGCTTCCACCTCCCAACTACTGGCCGCTTCAAGGCCTCCACCATTAACTCGACTATGTATTTATTGCTCGTCAAGGTAGCCAGTGAGCCAGAGGTAGGAGCACTCAAGGGCCGGCCGTTATGGCGTCTTTGCGTACTGCAGCCCAAGGCTGTGAAAGACTTGTTTACCTTCTCGTGTCTTCCTTCCCTCGTAACCACGACGCGGTCCTTCCGAAAATGCAAATTTTCCAATAAAAAAAATATTAGACTACCCATTTACCCATCCTGACCCATTTAAGTATCCCAGTACAAAGTAGTCAATAGGCATAGTGGTTTACTAGCGTGGTTAACTATCCGTGTGTTACGGGGAGAGAGTTTTTTTTACACTATCGCTGCCCCGTCTCTCAACCTTGTATATATTGTTTGTTTGTACCAATGTGGGTATGGTCCTGAGTTGTATCAGTTCACTCGTCTCAAGTGTACTTTACGGATTAAAATGAAACTTTGAGTAAATATTGCCTCTGAATCCTGGAGACGCGCAGCCGACAGTACAGCGGCTGTAAATGAAACCTGACAAATTAACATATGTGTAAAGGCTCATCATTCGTTCTCAGCGGTACCACTGGCTACAGTACCCACTAACGCAATCAACTCCTCTCAAAGTGTGAATGGATTAAACTGACAATTTTACACTCCCAAGATCTGCACCTAGCATTCGGGTGGCCATAAAAGCATTTTTATAATATAAACAATTTCACTCGCTGAACATGTATGAAAAAAAAGAAAAAAAAATCCCAATACGAATGCCGTCACAAACAAAAACAATATTACGCGCAAGCGCTTCAATCTGTCGTCTGGGAAGTACAGTTACGATACCCGTGGGTGTAGGAACCTAACCTTTTGCCCTTTCCGTACGCAATAACCGTATTCTTGGCGTTCCCCACATGCTAAGGTTTAGTAATCTTTCACTCAAGGCCTGGCATTGATAAGCACTTCCCTCCCTAACTGGAGACCAGTGATGTTCTCTATCTATATATCTATTTATGTAATTTAACTAATCTATCTATCTATCTATATATATATATATGAAGGTAAATCGCACTTCAGTAGGAGTTCATAGAGTTTTATTTAACATGCAGCCCATCTATGTTAAATAAAACTCTATGA
>JAYMFT010281965.1:0-10479 GCA_038088735.1 Panulirus argus | reverse complement strand
GGTCGTACCGTCGTGCTCAAGGGTCGTGACGTCGTGCTCAAGGGTCGTACCGTCGGTATCAAGAGGTTGGAAAACATATTACAGATTCTTAACTCTGACAGACGCTGGGTAGAAGGGAGTGGGTATCTTCCCCTTGACACATCTCATTTTTTATACGATGCTCTCCCGTGATTTCCCATTTTCTTTTCACAAGCAACTTTATCTGATCGAATGAAAAGTTATTCTCAATATCAACTTGCAATTATCATTATTTTCTATCATCGTTATAACGTCCAGTAACAACTGTTATTACCACCAATCCATCACCAGGGTAAAAAAAAAAACTTTGTTATACAGCTTTAGCACTGGTTATAAAACCACCCCGTCTCGTAACCTACAACGAAGCTGCTGGTTCCCGAGGCTTCAGCTGGGCAGTTATGGTGGGGCCTTTCCCTCCCACCTCTAGTTTTCTTTCCCAGCCGTGTTGAAACTACTGAAATGACATCTGTTGCAGATGCAATGCTGATTTGTACAGGGCATCTGAAAGTCCAACTGCTTTATCAACCCCCGAGGCGAGGAGATGCGTTTCTTACAGGCCACGTCTCGCCTGCAGAACGAAGAGTAAGACACGGTATTAAAGTAAGGAAAAAGTAATAATTTTTTTCTTTCCCTCTTCACAGCTGCTGCAATATTCATGCCATCGCAACAAAAATATCAACACACGCGTTATTTGGATCACAGCCAATTCCCTTACGATGGAGATTTCTCCCCCCTTTTTTTTCTCTTTTATTTTTTACACCGGTATATTGACCTTTGATATATATGACCTCGAGTGTCCTCTCTGAGTCATAAACCGAGTATTGGACACGAAATGTACACGGGCATTATTAACAATATGATTATTTTTCATTATTATCAATATTATCATTTCATTATTATTATCATTATCATTACTATTATCATTATTATTATTATTATTATTATTATTATCATTATTATTTTATTATAATAATTATTATCATTATTACAATTATTATTATCATCATTATTATTAAAGCTCTTGTCACCAATGTCATCTGCCCTTCTTGGTCTCGCGTCACACTCAGGTGACGTCGTCATCTCTCGGTTGAGCCAGTGTCCTCCTGTGACGTCGTTATTCCGCTCCAACGCGACCCCCTATGTGACGTCACTGGTAATGCATGGCGTGGGTGAGCACCACAGGGAGGTCAAAATGTAACTACTGGGGTCACGTCCATTAATACGGGGCGTGGGTGAGCACCAAGGAAGAGGTATCCCATCAACTCTCCTTCTCTGATCTATCTCCCTTCTCTTCCACCTCTGTTGCTCACTGTACACTGTTTATCGCCCACCTCTCCCTGTTTTCTCCCTTTCCACACAATCTGTAGCTCCCTTTGTCTCTTTCCATCTCTTACTTTAAATCTCTCTCTCTCTCTCCTTCCCATCTCAAGGAACCTTTTCTTTTTCCCTCCTTTTCCCTCTCCTTCTCATCCTTCCCTCCCTCACTCTATCCTCCCCACCCCTCTCTCCCTCTCTAGCCTCCCACCCGCGCCCCTAACCTTTTCCATCATCATATTAATATTCAATTAATAAGGAAAATTGGCTCATCAAGTCATATGAAGCCTCATCCCCCCTTTGTTAATGGGGTCACTAGCCCGGCCAGCATTCATCCGTCCCCCTCGCTCGTGCCTTGTTCCCTGAAAGTAATACTTTTCCCAACCTCCTCTCTTTTCACTTTATACTTTCAGCTTCTGCTATTTTCCCCCCTGAAAAAGTCATATCAACTTTAAGGAAACTTGCAATAACTCACCGACAAAAACTACGCTTCTAAGTAACTACACACTTTTCCCGACGAGACTACTTTTTTACGTAACAGTTCTTACGACAAAAACTATTTTTTTGGGAGGTAACTTACTTTTTTTTTTACGACGGAGCTAACTTTTTAAGTAACTATCTACTTTTCCGACCAAACTTTCATTTAATTATTGCTTCTCGAGGGATAACTTTCTCGAAAGATATATCATCATTGATATGATAAATACAATATTTTTTCTGGAGGGACAAATTTCAAAGAAATTATATATATACGTATCACTGATCGACTTACTAAATACCGTACGGAATAATCCTCTAATTAATTAACTTGCTGCAGTTTTCTCATTAACTTTTTTCAACAACTTAGCGTGAACTTTATGATTATGAAGCCCTCCGCCACACTTGGGAGTCTTTTCGACAAGAACGGCTTAGTAGAGGGAACTCTGTGATTAGAAAATCATCCATTACAGTGTTATCTTTGATGCCTCCTGGCACAGTGTTATATTGATACCTTCTGGCACAGTGTTATCTTGATACCTGCTGGCATAGTGATATCTTGATACCCGTGTTACCTCGATACCTTCTGGCACAGAGTTATCCTGTCACCTTCTGACAAAGCGTTATCTTGATACGTTCTGGTACAGTTTTATCCTGATACCTTCTGGCACAGTGTTATCTTGATACCTTCTGGCACGGCGTCATCTTGATACCTTCTGATACAGTGTTATCTTGACTCAGTACCTTTTCTCGTTTCGTCTGCCCAGCGGCAGGTTCCTCACGGCAAACTTTCCCCGACGATAACTTTCCCTCCGATAACTTTCCGGACAAACACTCCCGCCCCTCCCAAGACAGACGACTTAATACGCTCTCACGATCCAGCAACACCACAAGAACTGATGATCCTCCTGGGAATCATGACTCGATAAGAAACAGTAGCAAGGAGGAGGCGGTTTAGACTCCAGCATGTTAAGACTACGAATTCTGAAGCCGTCGAGGGAGACGGCATGAGGAAAGGTAGAGTTATAACGGTCAATCCTCGTGTATAGCTGTTTTCCATGCGGAAGCTAGTGGAAGCAGCAGTCAGTCAGTCAGTCATGTGCCACGGGTCCAGGCAGCGACCGAAGTAATACCTACAGTACAACTTGGCGAGGATTCGAAGCAGGAACAAAAGGTGAAATGAGATTCTGGAAGGGAATGTTTTTATGGAGTGATACGCTGTGTGTCCCTGAAGCGACACGGGATAAAGATCTAGTAGAAGAAGGGATGCAGGACTCCATTCCAATCGAAATGACCTCTATTATTGCACGGGTAATAGAGCCGGAGGCATACCAGCAAGCTAAGGAGTATTAGACTCAAGGCAGACGAATGAACCCTCCCAGAGTGCCAGAGTTGACGCTTCCGCCGTAGATAGAGGACAGACGTGCCCACTTAGAAGTGAATGAGATAAGACTGTGGTCCAAAGACACTAAGGTGACAGAAGGAAAATATGTATGGAAGAACCATGGCGCTCGGGTGTGGGAGTGCCCGTGGTCAGTAAGTCATCGCGTGTAATTCGATTACTCGTTCGAGACGGTTCAGGGGAGAAAATGGAAAGGGCCTCGACTCCACTGGGATCATCCTGCGCGAAACGTAGCCAATTTCTGTGACGCACATACGATTATACTAAAATCTCCTGCATACAGATAGAGCATTTCAGTATGTGCATGTGTAAAGAGCAACTCCTCCTGACGGGAGGTCATATGTCGAAAAGTTGTACATAGGTAGAGAATTTGCCGTGTGTGTGTGTGTGTGTGTGTGTGTGTGTGTGTGAATACACAAGGCATTAAAGCAAAGGTTATAAAGGGAAATAAATTACTTTTGAGCCAGTTACCTTCGAAGTTTGGGAGACTCAAACACCGCCCCCTTTGAAGCGGAAACGATAATATGGTTAGTGGTTAGGGACTTGATAGTGATGAGGAGAGGCAGCCGTACACAGATGAGCTCTACAGATTCATAGAATATATATAGACCAAGCCCTCTAGTCACACAAGAGCAAAATAATGGTAAAAAAAAAAAAAAAGTAGGTTTTACACAACAATTCGTCAGGTATCAACCCGTCGTGTGGTAGCTCCGTCAGGTGATAACCCGTCTTGTGGTAACCCCGTCAGGTGGCAACCCGTCTTGTGGTAGCCACTCTCAGGTAGCAACCCGCCTTGTGGTAGCCCCGTCAGGTAGCAATCCGTCTTGTGGTAACCCCGTCAGCTGGCAACTCGTCAGATGGCAACCCGTGATACAATAATGCAATTCGTTAGGTGGTAACCCGTTACGTGGCAACCTGTATGATGGCAGCCCGTCAGACGGCAACCCGTGACACATACGATGAGGTAAATATAACCTTTCTGCTCAGGTGCTGTGGTGAGAGGTGGGAGAGGGAGGGACGGGGTGAGGGAGGGAAGGGTGAGAGGTAGGTAGTGAGGAGGAAGCCGAGGAGAAAAGACGTAGTGGAAAGGGAGCTGGGGAAGGGAGAAAGGGAGAGTGGTAGGGGAAGGGAGCTGGGAGAGGGGAGGGAAAAGGAAGGCAGCTGGGAGAGGGGAGGGAAAAGGGAGGGGAGAGAAGGAGCACTAGTGAAGGGAGAGGAATGGTGGAGAAAGAGGAACCTGACGAGGATATAAGACACATAGATAAGTAAGGAAAGTTAAGAAAGAAATGGGCAAGGAAGAAGAAAAAGAGAGAGAGAGAGAAGGGGGAAGGGAGGTTGTACTTTATCCCCAGTCCGCCGAGACAAAGGTCCGTCCCCAGGTTTGCAGGCAGGGGACCTACGGAGAAACCCGAGAGTCTTGCTGGGGGTGGAGGGCCGGCAGCGCCGGGGGTGATGGTCGCACCCAGGGGGCGAGGGTAGGAGTAGGACTCGAAACATAGAGTTGAGAGCGAGAGCTGAGGAGAAGCCTTGGAATGCTCTAGCATGGAGGGAGGGAATCAGGGTAAGAGTAATGCACAGGGAGAGGACACGTTCTTCAGGGAGAGGACACGTTCTTCAGGGAGAGGACACGCTCTTCAGGTAGAGGACACATTCTTCAGGTAGAGGACACGTTCTTCAGGGAGAGGACACATTCTTCAGGGAGAGAACACGTTCTTCAGGGAGAGAATACATGTGGTAACGATGAGACCAGCAACGGTAGACGCAAGGTGAATACGATGAGTCTATGAGACAGACGAAAGATGAGGCGAGTCTTGAAATGGGAGGCGTGACACGGTGAGCATAGGCGGACACAAGTGAGTCTACAGCATAGGGGGAGGTGGAAGGCGGAGCAGAGAGTAACTAACTCCTGCAGATGTGGAGTTGTTGTAACTCAGAACCATCTCCTGCAAGGAAGGACCAGAGACACACACACACACACTCCGACCTCATCAAAACCTCAGCTGCTCTCTCTCTCTCTCTCTCTCTCTCTCTCTCTCGAGAATGGGCCATAGGAACCTTGGCAGATCAAATTATGGAGAGAAAAAAATAATAATCTAACCCTCTCCTGTACCGTCTTGTGATATCAGATTTGCCTCGAGGCTTGGGAATAACCGTTGGACTTGAGAGAGGAAGTTTCAGCATGGGAAAAAAGAATAAAAGAAATAAGAAAAAGGGGAAGAAAAAACACGTCATTAAGAGGCGGTCTGCGACTTGAGCCATCTGGAGGCAAGGCGGTGCAGTGCAATACTCCCATCCACCCTTGCACGAACAGCATCAACTGTCAGCCATTCTCCTCCCATCACGGTGTAGAAAAGAACCTCCCTCCCGAGGTATATATACCTGATAGGTACGCGGCGTTGCGGGTTCATACTCGGGGGACGTCAGCGAATATATGGCCAGTGTCGTGGGGCAGGGCGGTGGTATGGCAGTGATTACATGGGGCTCGGACGGGCCAGGTTGAGAGAGGGGGGCATTCCACGCTGTGTGAGAGGCGATGGCCTGTGTGTGTGTGTGTGTGTGTATGTATTCCACTCATCCCAGGCGCCGGCCAGCCAGCCTTACAACTGCCTCCGGGTATCGTTATTTCGTCTATTCTTGCCCGCCATCTCTGGCACGGTCCTCCTCGAGGGACTGATGCCCCTCGCTACTCAAGACCTCCAATTGGTTCAATAGTGTGCTTGTGGAGTATCTAATCCCTCTTTCTCATGTTCGTTGTTTATGTGATGGTCACAAGAGGCTACATCAATGCTTCATTCTCCGTGTTAATTGTATGTTGATCCCCGATTAGCAATGGCTGTTTTCAGCCCAAGCACCTATGCCCCATCCGTCCAGGTTAGCCACTCATATCTCATCCAAGTTCTCTCCACTCCCTTCTCTCTATCTCCAACCTAACTCCCTTCGCCGACCCTACCAGCACACATGACGCCGGAGGCGAGGTGGGGCGGGTGGGGCGAGTTTGGGGTGGGTGAGTGGGGGTGTTGCGATAAGGGGGGTTGGGTTACATGGCAAATCTCGAGTCAGATATGCCCGGACGGACCTGCGGCTTCTGTAACGTAG
Source organism: Panulirus argus (assembly GCA_038088735.1). Lineage (NCBI taxonomy): Eukaryota > Metazoa > Arthropoda > Malacostraca > Decapoda > Palinuridae > Panulirus > Panulirus argus. The sequence continues at coordinate 4,172 of JAYMFT010281965.1, read as the reverse complement.
GCTGGGGAGATGAACCGGGAGATGGGGTGTGGTTTGTCTGTGTGTGTGTGTGTGTGTGGAGAGAGAGAGAGAGAGAGAGAGAGAGAGAGAGAGAGAGAGAGAGAGAGAGTCGGGAATGGGAGACTGTTGGTGAAAAGGAGAGGAGGACAGGGAGGAGACTAATAGACGACGAGAGGAGATGGACATGGGAGGCTGGGGTAGGAGACTGATGGGTGGAAGAGTGAGTGTACCAAAGACCAGACCGGACTGAAAAAAGACAAAGGAGAAGAGACACCTTAGGTAGCCAGGAGGTCTGGAAAACGCTAAAGGGCTAAAGGGTAGTTGGGTTGTTATGCTATGTGAAGTTAATGGATAAGTGTCTGAGGCGTTGCAATTAATGGGGAGGTCAGTGGGTAAGGGGGTTCAGAGTATTGTAGGTGTGTCAGTGGCTTGGAAGTGGGTTGAGAGCCGTCTCGTACGCCAGAGGGCTGGCTGGAATAAGAGACGTTCCCAGGTCGCTGGGGTGCCGGTGGGTTTGGGAGGTGGGTGAGTCCAGTGGGCTGGTGGGCTGGGGAGATGAGTGAGACCAGCGGACTAGTGGTTTGAGAGATGGGTGGGTTAGGGAGCCAGCGAGAGAGGCGTCATTGTGACCAGCAAGCTCTGCAGGGGATGAGGCGATCACACTCCCCGTGGCCCAAGGGGGAATGGCGGCACTTGGCTCTGGTATCAACCGCCTCGCACGTGGCAGGATTGCCCTTACATGTTTGCCGTGTACCATCCATCACCGGCAGACCAACACATCAGTCTTGCGCTCTCACAGGGGCGCGTGTGTGGGTGAAGCGCCTTATACTCCTCACAAGGGGCGTGTGTAAGTGTCTCGAGAATGCGACATGTCGAGTGTGATACCACCAGTGGTTCACGACGGATCCAGCCATCACAAAGAGAGCATCGTTAAGTACGTCTTTTCACTATAGGTAAAGACAGAAAACCGAGTTTAGTAGGGGAAGCAACTCTCTCTCTCTAGACACGAGGCTATGCTAGGAACATTCCTCGTGGGCAGAGAGATCTAGATAGCATCAAAATTCTTGAAAGGAATTATAAATAACGTTTGAGCAACGTCTGTCGCCGGAGAGGCGATGCGCGTGAGGGAGCATGACCAAGGCAGAGGAGAAGGAAGTCGATAGATGGAGGGAGGGAAGTTGATAGATAAAGGGAAGGAAGTCGATAGATGGAGGGAAGGAAATCGACTGATGGATGGCTTTGAAAACGACTGATGGAGGGAAGAAGGAAGAGAGATGGAGGACAGGTAGGAGGAGACTGACGGAGGGGAGGAAGGAAGGCAACTGGTAGAGGTGATGGCGCCAGACAAGTGTGGCAACGCCAGTACGGAAGCTCTGTAGGCCGGAGACTCACAGAGACGGACAGGACGTTCCACAGAGCCACAGAGGAGGAGACTCCACAGACTGAGCAGAGCCAGTCTTCCCCCCGGACACGTGGCCGGCATCTGGATCACGGGGGGTGCGGGGGGAAGCGTCGGGGCGGGGCGGGGTGGGGCAGGCAGGCAGGTACCACGTGCTCAGGTAAAATTACACCCTGGGTTCTAGTTGGCTCAGCTGGTGGCAGTGGTGGCGGGGTACAGCCGGCTCCATAGCCACCTGTTGAGCCCACAACTCCCTCAGGAAGGAGCGGGAGCGATGGTTTCTCTCCCAAGCCCCTCGAGCAGGAAACACCTCTTGATAAAAATCGCGTCGATCCTTCTTTCTCCCTTTATATATATCTCTCTCTCGCTCCCTTAACTTTCCTAGGTCATCTTCCATCAGAATGGCACTGAAGGCCATCTATACGTCCACCTCGTTACTTATGCTCCTGCCCAAGGAAGACGAGACGCACAAGGAGACCCAAGGAAACGAAGAAAATGTGGCTGAATTAGAGAGAGAGAGGAAGGGCGTCGCCACGCGAGGAGCTCCTGGCCTCTATAGTCTGAGGAGGAAGGGAGACGGACGGACGGTCAGGCCCTGCTCGCTGTCCCCCGTTCCGTGATGTGTGCTTTATCTTTCCCGTGAGCCCTTATCTTCCTCTCCAACAACCCCCCACTCCCAATCTTGAGTCATGATAACTCCGTCGCTGAATGTAATAGATAAGAGCAAGAGTGAGTTTATCGGATAACAACAGAACGACATAATTAATACTGATACATACCACCACTAACAGTAAAAATAATAACTAATACTATCAATAATAACTAATAATATCGTTGATAGTAACAGTAATAAAATATAATGCGAGATTCGGACGTCGAGATGGAATTATACAGAGTGCACGTTCGTGAGACTTGGATCTAGACATAATATCCTAAATCCATCGTCTCTGAATCAGAGGCCATCACAAACAGTCCTTTTTCATCTGTCGGCGTTTCTTGTGTTGCTTGTCTCATGGCCTCTTCCTTCTACAAAACTCTTTGATGCACAAACACAGGCAACACAGAAGAGGGCGTAACCAAATCTGTCACAATATCTCCGGCCACGCTAGTCAGGGAATAGCTCTTGGCACGACAGGTCAAAGGTCAAGGCCTCTCAGGGTCACTAGATTAAGCCACATGGCGTGGGTAAGAACCCCGGATAACTGGGGTTAATGATTTTACCCCCATACTGGTCAAATTACTGGGCGGTTGGCAGTCTGTCAACTGCCAAGGGCATTAAGAGTCGTCAGAGGCAAGCTACTTGCATCGACCAATCAACTGAAAACAGTCCAACACCTTCTTCACGTGTTCTGGGGAATTCTACAACCACATTCACTCACTCTCCACGTGAAAATGTATCATATTCAGCGCTGACAGCATCAAGAATGTATATGACATGAGTTCTTTTGAAATCTATGTTCCTCGCTCTCACAGGATGACAGATCCCTGTACTCTGAAAAAAGAACTGTTCGTGTGTGATCACTGCCAACAGACGTGGCAGGACAATCAGCAGGGAAAATCATGGGAAATGATTTAGGTATAAAATCTCACAAAGAAATTCGCTAACAGTAAACACGGTTTGATTCAGCCAAGTGCTGTCCTTTGCACGCAAGAGCCTTCACATGTAGTAAGTTCCGCTCCAATGATAATCTAAGATGATGAATGTAAGACGATAAACAAAGCACGACCAGCTTAAAACATATACACGGGAAAGTTAGTCTTAAAAAAAAATATATAAAATAAAAGATCTTTGAACTTTCTCTCTAGCTGGTTGGTTGGCTGAATCGTTCAAAAAAAAAAACTGTTCGGGTCCGGATACGGCTGAAAACTTTCGGATGCGACACTTCGAGTCGGTGAGTCCAAGTGGCAGTCTTTCACCCTTACCACTGGTGACAACGATTCCTCTCGACCGAAAAGTTCCGTCAGCTGGCTGGACCGACACCTTGAATGCCACTTCTGAATGAAAACGTTTTGAATTAACTGAAGAGAAACGTTTGATGCTCCACAAGAGGATGGGAAACGCTAGGAACCGAACAGAGAGAAGAGTTGAGCATATTAAATGCGTTCCGAAGACACTGTGTCGACTCTCTAAAGACTTGTACGACGGTTACAACCTTTGGGTGCGATGACGTGAGCTCAAACAAAACCCTTATATGGTCAGGTCAGGTCGAAGGTCACGCCCTCGATACCCAAGGGTCGGTCGCTTCGTCGTGCTCTTTAAAAGGTCGCACCAGAGTCCTGCAGGAGGAATCTTGCCGTCGTGTTCAAGACTCGTATTTCAGCGACGTGAAGGACTAATATCAACACGCACGAGACAAACCAACAGAGCCTAGAGGTGCACAAGAAGATGGACCCCAGAGGTTCCAGGGGTCTGGCAAACGTCTTAAAAAAACAACAAGAAAACGAGGCATCTCAAGACTTCCCGCATTAAACACATCTTTACCCTGAGACGTAATTCATCTCACCTCGGTTGGGCAAGTCAGGGAATAATAACACGGGAGATCTTTCGTCTGGACGATCCTTAAACTCAAGATCAATATGAGCTTATCGATTCACAAAGGCGTTCTTTTCAATTACGTCTTAAAAAAGAATTCTGGATGGGAGTGTGGTATAGGACGTGCCTTAACGGATGGGCTTGCCTGATTGCCCACCACTCACCACAATATATACACACACACATATATATATATATATATATATATATATATATATATATATATATATATATATATAT
>JAYMFT010281954.1:0-10479 GCA_038088735.1 Panulirus argus | reverse complement strand
AAAATCTTTAACACCTTCTTCGGGTGTTAAAGATAATTCTAAGACCACATACACTCTCACTATGCATGTGGCCCATGAATAAGTAGATATCCGAAGCGAAAATTTTACCTTCAGTACAAATGTGAGCTGATTTCTTCTCCTCAGCCACATATATCTCCAATAGAAATTACATATCCTTTGATTAAACCATCATATTAAACGGGTTTTCTAGCAAAATCATACACGTCTTCATTGATAAAGGCTTTGTAAACTCATCAGCTTTCCCAACAACAAACACCGTTCTTTGCAATGCAGTGAATAAGTTGGTGGGTTGTTTGAAGAGAACTGTTACGAAAATCAATACGATTAGATATGAAGTTATGAATGTTGCTAAACAAAGAGAAGAGCGTAACACACAAATAAAAGATCACCTTCTACGAGCGAGATTTTATGAATAATTGGCAGTAATGTATGATGTTGAATATCTACAACAAACTCCAATAAACAACAAAATCATTAAATACAGTGTAAAGTTCAGGATTCTCTGTCCTAAAACAGAGGGCAGAAATGTATCACTGAAATGCCTAACATTGATATATACCACTATTGTAAGACCCATTTTGATATATGGATCAGAGACAGGGTTCACAAATTAAGGCTGCCGATATGAGAGCAATGAGATTAATCAGAAAATTTACGAGAATGGATAAGATGAGAAACACAAAGATATAAGATAATGTAAGTATCTTATCTGTAATAGAAACAATTGAAAAGAACAAGCTAAAGCAATACTGCCATGGACAAAGAACGCAAAGCACGAAATGTGATAAAAAGTATTTGAATTGAATCCCTGAAGGAAGAGGTTTAGCAAGACGTCCCAAAAGTATATGAATTAAGAGCATCAGCTTAAGAGTGGAGGGAAGGCAAGGAAAGAAGTCGAAGAAAGCAAAGAGTTCGAGGACAGGAACGAGTGAAGATCGTCTGGGAGGCCTACGAATGACACATATTAGCATTCCTGGCGTCAGGTGCGAGCGGTTGACAGAGATTGCTCGCGGATGGTATTAATGATATATGGTGTGGGAGGAAAGCTATTGAAGTAACGAATTTTCATCGGGAGTGTAAGATCTGTATGCAATGGGAAAGAAGGAAGGAAGTAAAGTGGACCCGGATGAAGGTAGATCTGCTTCATATATGTGTGAAGTTACCATAGTTCTTGAATCTCGGCATGAATGGCGCGGTGAGAGAGGTTACTGCGAGGGTCTTGGAACAAGTGACAGGTGTACAATATACTGAGGATGGGGGCGCATGGGAGGAGAGTCAGTTGCTCTTTGTAAATAAAATGAATCTGTTGGCAGAGTCGTGAGAGAAACTCCAGGTGCTGGTGTCAAGAGTTTGCTACAGTCTGTGAAAGGACGAGTATGAGAGTCAACATGAGCAGAATTTGAGGTGCAGCAGAGGGTGAAACAGAATGGAAGAATTGCCTTCCGTGTACTTAGGAGAATATGGAAGGAGAGGGCGAAAATGGCAATCTCGAAAGGAATAGTGGTCCCGAAAGTGTTGTATGGATGCAAGTCTTAGACCCAGAGTGCAAAGTAAAGGAGGACGGATTGTGTGTTGAAAATCATATGCCTAAGGAGGACATATAGTGTAATATGGATTGGTCGTGTAAGATATGACAGTGTCTGGATGAGAGGTCCGACCAAGGCGTGCTGAAATGGCTCGGGTATATGGAGAGGATGAGTACAGTTATACTGGTTAAAAGGGTATATGTGTAAGAAAAGGATGGAGCAAGTGGGACGTTGAAGCTGAGAAGGAGATGGAAATATGAAGCGAAGGAGGCTTTGAGATATCGGGGCCTGAACATTTACGAAGGAGAAATTCGAACAATAGACAGAATGACTCGAACCAGTATGGTATATGGGCGAAACTTCGTGCTGTTAATAGGGCTACTATATAAGAGTTATATAGTTGCTGAATCTTATGAAATATCATTCATTATTTCTTGCTGGAATATGTTCCAGTACGGACATATGAACATGGTTAAGAATGGAAAATCTGCGAGAGCGTAAAAAGAAATTAATCCAGCTTTATTAGATTAGGACGTAAATGCTTGATTGCGCTTTTGCCTTTGCACTGATCCTCAAGAAAAATTGTTATAAAAGAATCATAAGATATAACCTGCAAATTGCAGTGTCAGTTAATGTGTAGATCTGTGACCCTGAAAATATACCAAATTTCATCATGTGTCTGATCTTGGCAAAATTTCTGTCGCAAATGAACACTAATCATTACATCTGACAATCCTAAACATTTCACCATTGTCCAGGCACTGGCCTTAATCTCTGTTACATAACCCGTGAGAGGCAATGCTCACATGGTGAGACAAAACTCTGACGTCTTGAAAGCTGATCGGGTACTAGCGACGATGAGGTCTTCATTTGGTTTGATAACTGGGGTCTTATTACTCGTACTTTTTCCTGTTCTTCTTTCGTATTTGTTTGGTCTTTCTAGAAGAAGAATAATGAACAAGAGCAAGGATGTTTCTCCTCTTTGAAGAAGGGAAATGGATAAAGGGAGTGAGAACCGTTTATGGATCTTGGCAGAGGTAGTCACAGAGGATGGATGGGAATCCAAACTTCCTCAAGATAACATAGAAAAGCTGTTAGGATATGACAGCTAATGAAACTTGTTAAAGGGCTGTTCGTGAATAAAGAAATAAAGAACTGTCAAAGCCGGTAAGCCCTGAGGGACTGGTATCCCACGAGTGGTAGCTTTAAACCAGAGACCAGGTAGGGTTAGGGGGATGCTATTCGCTGGTGTGCACACGAAGCCAGTCACCTTGTCGTGATAGAGTTCCCAGACTAATTACCTTACCTCTCGTGGAAGGCTGCCAATTCACGGGAAATTGATACGGCATTAACAGAGTGAAACATGGTGTTATGATCCTAAGTTTGAAGGATTAAGAAAAAGAGTTCTCGAGGAAAGTGATTTGTTTCAAGACAAAAACATCGTTTGATCTTTTCGTGTTTTACCTTAACTAACCCAATTTATCTTGACAGAATTATAAGTCTCCTGGAACAGTGCCAAGACTACGGTAAGAAAGACGGATGATGGAGGGCGGGGAGGGAGACATATGAAGAGGAGGGTTGTGACGGGTTATGACGTAGAGTAAGTTGAGGGGGGCTGGAACGCAGGAAACGGACATTGAGAGACTGGAATGCGAAGAAGAGTGGGGGTTGGGGGGGGGTAATGATGAGTAATAGATATTTGGGAGGGATAGATTGAGGGAGACAGAGAGGTGGGAGGATATAAATGAGAGACTAGGATAGGGGCGGGAAAAAGTGAGAGATTGGGATATGGGAGGGAGGTGGTGAGAGAGTGAGATGTAAGAGGGAGGAAGTAAGAGAGTGAGACACAAGAGGGAGCTAGTAAGGGGCTGGGATGTAGGGGGAAGTACTGGGATGTGAGAGGGAGGCAAGGAAACATTGGGATGTAGGAGGGAGCTAGTGAGGGACCTGGGAACGGAAGGGAGGTAATAATAGACTGGGATGTGGGAGTGAGGTGATGCGAGACAGACGCGGGAGGGTGGTAGTGAGGGACTAAGATAAAGGAGGAGGTAGTGAGAGACTGGGACGTGGGAAAGAGGGAGTGAGGGACTGGGATGTGGAAGAGAGGTGGTGAGAGACTAGGATGTAGGAGGGAGATAATGAAAGACTAGGATGTAGGAGGGAGTCGTGAGAGATTGGGATATAGGTTGGAGGTAGCGAGACTGAGATGTAGAAGGAAAATTGTTAGGGACTAAGAAATGGGAGAGAGGTAGTGTGAGACGTGGATATGGGAGGGAGAGAGTGAGAGATTAAGATGTGGGAGAAAGATAATGAAGGATGTAAATGGGAGAGGAGGGTGGTGAGGGATTGGAATGTGGGAAGAGGGTAGTGAGGGATTGGAACGCAGGAGAATGGTAGTGGGAGAGACGTTGTGAGACAGATGCACGAGGGAGGCAGCGAGACACTGGAATGCGGGAGGGAGATAGTGAGGTACTGGGATGTAGGAGGGAGGTAGTGAGAGACTGGGATGAATATGGCAATACTTAAGGAAGGACAAATAATTGGAAACCTGGTCATCCACAACGGGGTAACTGTAAAATGATTCCCTAAAAATAGTGGTAGAAACAGAATAACAATGCAAAAGTCATTTCTCCATCCATCTCTCCCTCCCTAATAAGGTTTTATTAAGACATAGATGGACGGAAAAACAATGAGTAATGAAGCAAACTGAAAAGGTTATTTAACTTTTGAAGCTGATAGAAAAAAATGCAAGCAAGGCGGGTTAGCACTAATTGTAAAAACAGATTTGTTGCAAAACAGATAATGGTATTATCTCACAAGAAATGCAAGCCATTAGCAGTAATCATACCACCCATGACAAAACTTTAGTATAGTAACATTCATACATCCAACACGACACTAGCAGAAGTTGAACAAATACTAAGGGACAGTGACAACCCAGAAACAACAATAATTTGGTCAAATTTTAGTCTCAATTTTGTGTAATGGGAAAAGTATGGATTGGAATATCCATGAATCAAACAGTCAAAACAGGGATCAGTGCATTGGTGGATGGAAAACAATTTGACAGGCTGATAACTTCATGCTTGATCTAAAACCCAAAAACAAATAGAAAGCAAACCACCAAAAAATGATAACACATTTGATCTGATTTTTACAAATGATAAAACTTTAATTACAGACGTTGAGGTCACAAACTCGTGTATATCTGACCGTAATGTGGGTGAAATGTGTACTAACTATGGCGATGAAATGATTATAGGCAGACTATATACAATAAAAAAATGTGTATATGTCACGGAACTTTATCTTCTATACTAACAAAATAAAGTGGAACGAGTTAAATAATAGAACCAAAAATATGTGGCGGTTAGATAGCCTGAATAACTAGGGCAAAAACAAACATGACAATTTTCTACAAACACGGAGATGAAATAATCACAAAACTAGTGCCTAGTAAAGGAAAATATAACGTGAGGAGAAGGAGGCCATATAATGGAAAAAAGTGGAAGAATAGACAAAGAGGATGGAGAAAAGAAAAGCAAAATTGCAATAAGCAGAGATGTAACTGAACAAATCTAGAAGATGGAATGAGAAATGCAGACAAAGAAATAATTGAAATACACAGAAGGGAGCAATAGGAAGTAAAAAAGGTAAGACAGTGTGTGGAACAGAACCAAAATGTCCCATTTGCTTAGGTGAACAGAGATTGAACCATTCAGAGAAGGTGACTATTGTGTAAATGACCCCAGCAAAACATGTTAAATGTTTATCATCATTATAAATCAGTCTTAGAAATAGATAAAGTGTTTAATCATTACGGTGAGAGCCGTTCACAGATATAAACGTATCGGAGATTAATAGAATTGAAACAGCTAATAGCTACCAGAAACAACAGCCATCACTCTTGCAATGCTGCTGAGACAAAGATCAAACAGGCGAAGCAATTGTACACAGATTGGCTTACATAACACCCAGACACAAAGGAAGATCCAAATTACTGCCAGAACAATACAGACCACATAACCAAAATATCTGACAGAGTGATAAAGAAAAAAGAAGGAACATCCTACGTAAACAAATTCATTTTTGAAGAGCATGTTTTGTTCCTGATCAAAGTACGCCAGCAGAAGAGCTAGCCTATTATAATGACATGTGAAATGGGAATAGAAACTGTTTTTCTTGATTGTTTTACGGCATTTGATAAGTAAACTATAGAGTGTTATATCACAGACCTTATACAAAGATACGCTTTACGGCACTGATGATACTAATCACACAACTCAGGAATCAGTAGATATCGTTAACATAACAGGTAGATGTACAATCAGCTACGCCTGTTCAAAGTCGGGTCATATTTTTGTAAATTCAGGGAATGTACGAAAAATCACGTTAACTAGTCAGGAGAACAAAACTCTGTTCTGTAAAATAAAGAAATTGTATTTACAAGAGAAATAAAATCTTACCTCATGAAGGGAGGCATAAAAATCATCACCTAGCATTCACAACATAAACTGACATAATATGAATGCTCTGGGCTCCCTTACATATATGAAACAGCTGCCCAATAACTAACATAATGACATCACCAAATATGGTACTGATTAATCATTCACTTTGAAAAGCATTATATTTGACATTACAAAATTATAGAAAACAGAAATAGTATATTTCATAGACAAAGAAGTGTTACCTCACAAATTTCAACATATGAAAAGGTAAAACAAATATACAAGAACGAAATATGGAAGTATATAACAAGATCTGGTAGAAAAGAGGTTACCTTGTCTATCTCCTTTTCTTTTTTTTTGCTTAGCTTAGCTTTCAGCTTAGTGAAGCATTTACATCCCTCCCCCAAATTTTATTTTTGTGTATAATTTGTGTGCGTTTACTCTTCTCTTTTTGATTTTACAGGCAAGTGAGTGTGTACCGGTGTTTCTGGTGTTGCTGGATCACTGGTACATCTTACGAAGGCTGGCTGAACAGAATTGTGAGCCCAATTGAGAAGAGACAGCGGAAGAACTCAACCCAGCCTTGAGCGTCTGTCCCTCTTTAGGACGCTTTTCTTTCTAATCAGCTGCCTCATCTCCTTTTTTTTTTTTAGAGACGAGGTAGGGTGTTTAAGGTATCCTTTGTTTGGGGTGGTACGCCACCCCAGAACCTGAGGCCTCGCTCCACTGGTATAGAATAGACACTTGTAAGCCATCCATTACTCCCGTAGGGGTTAGTGGTGGTGACCGACCTATGCTTGACAGAAAGTCAAAAACTGCGGAATTCGTGATGATACATGCGACCGGTTCAATGACTCCAGTTTCCCTCAATCCCTTCCTAATTAAGAAAGTGATTGATGGCCAGGCTGGTACTACTGAAGTGGTAAGGAGACTGGCTAGTGGTGACCTTCTTATGAAAGTTAAGTCGTCAAATCAAGTTGCGGACCTACTTAAGCTGAGAAAGTTCCTTTCATATGATGTGGTTTCCATTTCGGTAACCATGAATTCATTCAGAGTAGTCATCATCTGTCCTGATGTCCATAATGGACATGAGTGAGGACGACATTATGAAGGAGCTTGCAGACGCGGAAGTGATCGATGCTCGATTTATCACAAATTTATCAACGGCGAACGGCGTAGAACACCCCTTATCACTTTACCATTCGGAAAGTCCAGACTGCCGAAAGATATTACCATAAATTATGTTAAGTTAGCTGTAGGACCGTACATACCAAACCCTTTGCGATATTTCTAATGCCAAAAGTATGGCCACGGTGAAAAGTCTTGTATTCTTTCATCTCTTTGTGGAAAGTGTGCCAATGAGGACCATGTTGCTGACAATGCTTCCTCCCCCAAATAACCACGCAAGACGGCACCAACGACGACCCAGTTGACATAGCCAACGCTTTCGCCAGGAGATTCTCAGACTATGTAACTTGCCCAATTACGATTGACGGTTTTCACACCACAAACGTCAGGCCGAGCAAACAGTGACTGACTTTGCCACAGAAGATGAAAAAATACCATACAATAATTCATTTACCTTTAAGGAATTACTTCTTGCCGTGAAATCCTCTAAAGGTTCCAAACCAGGACCCAGCGGAATAACCTACGAGATGATTCAGCATCTTAGCCAGGCTAACCTGACGAAGCTGTTAGCACTGCACAATGAAAATTGGACGTCTAGAACGTTTCAAAACTCATGGCACTTTGCACACGTCATCCCCATCCCAAAAGGTTATTGACGCCTTACGAATATAGATTCGTCTCGACCTATTGCATTTAGAAGCTGCATTTGTAAGGTCATGTAAAGAATAATTAACGAAAGGCTTATTTCCTTTTATAAGAAAACAAAAATTATTAAATGATAAACAGCGTGCAGCCATAAACACAAAATCACAATGGAATCATTGATTAAATATAGAACATAACATTTCAGAGACTTTTATAAAAAAAAAAATTTGAGTTTTCGTAGATTTGGAAAAAGCCTTTGACATGGCATGGAGAAACGGAATCTTGAGCAAATTTAATGCTATTAGTTTAAGAGGTTCTGTACCTAATTCTATTCAAAACTTATTAAATAACAGAACATTTGCTGTAAAGATTGCTGCATCTAATGTAATCTCGGACACATTTGTCCAAGAAAATGGGGTGCCGTTAGTCAGTGACTGAGTCTAACATTATTTAATATTATAACTAATGATATTCTGTCTCCAGCTTCCGTTCCTCGAACCCGTGAATACTCACTTTATGCTGATGATTGTGCAATATGGCACTCCTCGCCTAATGCACAGTTTTCGGCCGAACGGGTTCAAGTTGCACTTGAGACCGTTCATCGTTGGACGCTACAGTGGGGATCTAATTTTTCACGAGCTAAAAGTGTTGCGGTTGTTTTTACCCGAAAAAAATAAACTCCCGAATTTGCAGATAAAATCTGACAACATCCTGATTCCCTTCTGCAATAACGTATGGTTTCTTGGAATAAACTTTGGCTGGAGATTAAGTTGGAAAAAGCATATAGATTATTTGATAGTATATTGTAATAAAAGGTTTAATATTCTTAAGTATCTGTCGGGTTCATTTTGGGAAACCAACACAAAATTTTTATTAATGTTGTAAGAAACCCTTACTAGAATTAAACTAGACTATGGCTCTTAGGTGTATGCTTCGGCAAGCGACTGCACCCAGAGAAGGTTGGATATGTTGCAGAATAAATGCCTGTAAATGTGTTTTGGAGCTCTATCATGTACTAGAGTTCTGCGATTGGAAGCTGAGGCAAATGTACTTCTTTACGGCTGCGTCGTGATGAACCAACGTTAAAGTGTGGTATTCTGATGACCAGGAGAAGAAACAATACTTCCTGTCGCCTTGCACAGCAACACGAACAATCCGTCGATAGAGGTGTCAGGCCCTTGGCCCTTAGAATACACTTACCGAGTGAGAACTCTGGTCTGGAAGTGCAAGAAGTGGACACGCTGGTTAGAAATGAAATACCTCCTTGAAAGGAGTCCAAAATTAAAATTAAGACCAATTGGCTCCCTGTGAGGAAAAGGATCGCTCCGGAGAATAAGGTAAACCATCGATTTCGTAATGTCACCACAGATCATTTGTCAAACGTCCACTTCTACACAGATTGCTCCAAGAGAGGTGAATTTGTGGGTGCAAGTGTGTGGTCGAATGAATGTTCTCTTAGGTACAGGCTACTGAACCATACATCTGTTTTCTGTAAGGAATTGTTTGCCACTGATAAGGCCGTAGACTATATAATTATCTTAATATATATTTTATCAGTAATATCTACTGATTCGTTATCAGTTCTTAAAGCTATACACTCTTGTTGCGCTGTTAAATGAAATTCAGGGCAACATTATCAACATATTGAATTTATGCAAAAAAGATATCATCTTGATTTGGGTGCCTAGTCATTGCAACATTTACGGCAATGAAGAGGCATTTCGGTTGGCTAAGTCGATCTTGGAACTGGAGGAGATCGTTTTGATCCCTCGGAGGCTGGGATCCTGGCTTTCCTTGGGAAAGAGTTCATTATTTCTTCTGTGGCAAAGTCAGTGGACCAGTCACACCATCACAAGAAAATACAAGCCGGATGTAGCGGACTGGGCGACCTCATACAGGAGGAACGGAAGGGAAGAAGTCTTCCTAGCCTTCTATGTTTTAATTCCACATACAGCACCCACCTACAGCCGTATATAATCTTAGATTTTTCACCAAGATGTGAAGAATGTCAAACTAGTTTAACAATAGATCACCTTCTACGCAGCGCAAGAATCAAGAAAAGAGAAAAATTTTAGTAAATTATCTTAAGAAAAAACAAATAACTTCACCATATGCAATATTCTTGGTGATGACACAAATATAATTAACAAACTGATTATCTTTCTCAAGGAAACTGAAATAATCTAAGATGATATGAGGTGGTTTACAGGTTCCACTCTTTACCAGGGCTGACTCTGGGATGTGACTGCTTTTGCTTTGCGCTCGCTGTGCGGTAGGCAAAGCTATTTGCTCCTTATGCTGCTGGTCTGGAGTGGGGGTGGTTCGGTTTGGAGTTTGGAGCTGGTTCCATTATGGTGTCGAGCTGACGAATTGCCGATGTTAAATATTTCATAACTTATGCATGCACTGCATGCCATGGTGAAGGCCTGTCTTTAATCTATCGTATCTTTCTCACAGTCCCTCAGGCAGCCGTAACAGTGGATTACTGTGCCGACTGGGTGGTGTTTGCTGCCACGTTGACGCAATACTCATTTGCCAATTTTTTATTCCAATATCTATATTTTGTTATCATTATTATTTCTGTTAATAATAATAATAATAATAATAATAATAATAATAATAATAATAATAATAATGATAATGAAATTATTATTATTATTATTATTATTATTATTATTATTATTATTATTATTATTATTACTATTATT
>JAYMFT010281943.1:0-10479 GCA_038088735.1 Panulirus argus | reverse complement strand
CTTTTTTGGAAAAGCAGAAACTGGAGGGGAGGATTTCCAGCCCCCGCTCCCTCCCCTTTTAGTCGCCTTTTACGACATGCAGGGAATACGTGGGAAGTATTCTTTCTCCCCTATCCACAGGGATATATTTTTATTATTATTTTTTTTCTATTATACTTGATCGCTGTTTCCCGCGTCAGCGAGGTAGCACCAGGAAACAGACAAAGAAAGACCCATACCCCCACATACACACATATATTTATACATGCACATATATGCACAGGACTTATATATACATACCAACATATACATATATACATACATACACATGCATATACACATGTACATTTTCACACTTGCTCGCCCCCATTCACTCCTGATGCCACTCCGCCCCATGGGAATTAGCATTGCCACCCCCCGCACCGGCGAGGTAGCACCAGGAGACAGCGAAACGGCCACATTCGCTCACACTCAGTCTCAAGCTGTCATGTGTGATGCATGTATGTATTTTTTTTCTTTTTTCTTTTCATGCATATTCGCCATATCCCACATTAGCGAGGTAGCATTAAGAACACAGGACTGAGCCTTAGAGGGAAAATCCTCACTTGGCCCTCTTCTCTGTTCCTTCTTTTGGAAAAGTATAAATGAATGAGTGAGGAAAGGTTGACATACGGGATTATGAGTCAAAGGTGGAGGGAACAAAGAAAAGCGGGACACCAGATTGGAGATGGAAGGATGGAATGAAAAGATTTTGAACGGTCAGGGCCTGAACATGCAGGAGGGTGAAAGCCGTGCACTGTATAGAGTGAAATGGAACAATGTGGTATATTGGGGTCAACGTGCTGTCAGTGGACTGAACCAGGGCATATGAAATGTCTGGGATAAACCATGGAAAGGTCTGTGGGGCCTGTATGTGGATAGGAAGCTGTGGTTTCAGTGCATTACACATGACAGCTAGAGGCTGAGTGTTAGCAAATGTGGCCTTTTTTCGTGTGTTTCTTGGCGCTACCTTGCTGGCTGGATGTTGATGCTGTTTGCTGTGGGACAGGGTGGTGTCAGAATTGGATGGAGGTGAGCATATATGAATATGTACATGTGTATGTATACATATGTATGTATATGTATGTATTGTACATATATGTGCATGCATGTATATAAGTGTGTATAAGAGTGGTTGTGTCTTTCTTCATCTGTTTCCGGGCGCTATCTCACTGATGCAGGAAACAGCAATCAAGTATGATTATAATCATAAAGTATATATATACATCAGAAAACATAGATATCATATACTGATATGGATAAATGTACTTTAGAAGGCTTGAAAAATCATAAATGTCCATGATGGATGTCCCAAATGCTGTGTAAGACAGAAATATGCGTCTGTTTAGATGCAGATCTAACTTGATTTCAGCAGTCATTGTAGGATACGAATCTTGAATTATTGTTCTGCTTTCATATTGAAATACTTGGTGGCTTAGAAATTCTTGAAACACCCTTTATGTTTACTGGTACACCACTGCAGGCAGTGAACAAATGAACGAATGAACCATTTATTTTCATATTCATACTGCCTCCTATAATGATATCAAAGTAAAGTGATACTAAGTATGTATTCCATAAGCATTGGCAAAATCTTTTGGATTTGTTTCCCTATCTGTTGACCATCTCCTGTAAGGAACATCAGGTTTTCATATTTTGGTATTCTGTATATATATGATATGTTAGGGTACCTAGTCCTCTTTTTCTTTAATTATGAAGTAATTAAAGAGGGTATTTAATTTTTTTTCATCATGTATTTCATAATGGCAGAGTGACAAAATATGAGATTCATATCCTGGCCAAGTGTGTAGTAATCACTTCTCTCCTCTGCTACCACCATCACTCAAACTTTCACTTTCAAACTCACTCATTACTTAATATTTTTTTCCTTTATTGATAAAAGTAATTTATGATTTGGTAAAGTAACAGTTCAAGGGCACCACAGAAATAACTACTAGTATTTATTTTTTTTTATCTACCGTCATAGATATGGTAAATTTAGGTTTGGGTCTCTGTGGGGATTTAGGTAAGGTTTTCCTTTATTGGATTTTTTTTTTGTTTTTCTGTCTAACATCAAAAATATGGTATATTTGGGTTTCTGTGGTTTTCATAGTTTCTCTTGATTTCTGTAAGTGTTTCCCTTACATTACAGTACCCTACCTTTTTGTGGATTGGTAGAACCCTTCCCATTATCAGTTAGGTAAGGTTTTTGTAGGTACTTTTGATTTCTAGAAGTGATTTAGATTTTCTTAAGTCATAATAGCTTTCCCCACTATCAGTTGTGGTAATATTTTTGTAGGATCTATCGATTTATAGAAGTGCTTCCTTTACTTTTACAGTACCCCAGATCAAGTTATCCCTCCCCACTATGAGTTCAGTAAGCATTTTTAGGTTTTGGTGATTTCTAGAAGTGTGTCCCATACCTTAACCCCACATTAACCTGGACCAGCATGGTCCTCCATACTGTCAGTAAATTTTTTTTTTTCCATAATGGATCACTATTTTCCATAATAGCAAGGTAGTGCCAAGAACAGAAAAAGAAAGGCCGCACCCCCTCAGATCCATTTTCTAGCTATTGTGTATAATGCACTGAAACCACAGCTGCCTATCCACAGCCAATCCCCACAGACCTTTCCATGTGTTACATTAGATGCCTCACATGCAGTTTTAGTCCTTTGACAGCACATCAACTCCAGTATGCCACATTGTTCTATTTCACTCTTATCCCATGCACACCTTTCATCTTTCCAATCACCAGTATTTTTTTCAGCACACAAATCCACAAGCTCTTAACCATTACCATACACAACACTGAATTCCCCAATGATGCGCACCAATTTTACCCTCAACTGCCACATTACTCACGTTCACTTAAATCACCCTTCACTAATATCCAGTCTCCTGCACCAAAACTGCTGACACAATCACTCAGCTGCTC
Organism: Panulirus argus; assembly: GCA_038088735.1. Classification (NCBI taxonomy): domain Eukaryota; kingdom Metazoa; phylum Arthropoda; class Malacostraca; order Decapoda; family Palinuridae; genus Panulirus; species Panulirus argus. The sequence continues at coordinate 7,523 of JAYMFT010281943.1, read as the reverse complement.
CCAGAACATTCGCCTTTCATGATCTTTCTTCTTGTGACCAGGTGCATAAGCACCAATAATCACCCATCTCTCACCATCAACTTTCAGTTTTACCCACAACAATCTTGAATATACTTCCTTGACCTCTGTCACACATTCCCACAACTCTTGCTTCAGGAGTAGTGCTACTCCTTCCTTCTCTGTTGTCCTCTCACCAACCCCTTGACTTTACTTCTAAGACATTTCCAAACCATTCTTCCTTTTTACCTTGAGCTTCATTTCACTCTAGAAGCAGAACATCCAGATTTCTTTCCTCAAACATACTACAGTTGTACCTCTCTAATCTCATGTACCAAGGTCCAGCAACTCCAATGCTCCGGGATGATTTGAATCTGCCACCAGGGTGGCACTGTTAGCAAGTTAGTAGTGATAAGGTGCCAAAGTCTGTTTACACTACAGCCATGCTAATTAAGTCCTGTTAATTTCTTATATTTAGCTGTATTTTAGCCCTTCAGGATGTCATCCAAGAGACCAAAAGGTGTAGATGATGATGATAGTGCTAAAAATCATAAGCATAAATCATTATCGATGCTTGAAAAGTTGGTGTTACTGAGAAAATTAGATAAATGAACCTCTATAAAGACTTTGTGTTAGTACTATGAGATTGGATCATCAACTGTGTATGACTTAAAGAGACAAAAAGAGCAGATTTTTAAGTTTTTTGCTGAAAATGGAAGTCAGAAAAATTTAAGCATTTCTGGGGAGATACTTAACTGTGACACAGTTTGTGGATGAATTTATACAGTTAGTGGCAGCGGAAATCTTAGCCCCAGAATGAGTGTATAATGCAGACGAAATTTGCATTGTATTGGCCCTTGCCAAGAATTGAGGAGTCTACATCAAGAGGTAAGGATTTCAAAGATAGTGTAACAGTTCTTGGCTGCAGCAGTGCTGCAGGAACACACGAAACCAAGCTGATGGTAATTGGCAAGTGTTCACTCGAGGGCCTTTAAAAAGGGTGGATGACAAACTTTTTCTTGAATGGTTTGAAAATTACTTTGTGCATGAAGCTAGAGCACAGTGTAAAGGAGTATCCACACTATTGAGCAGTGCCCGGTGGGCATGAGTGTTAAGTCTGTCATCAGGCACTTTGTGGCAACTTTGATGGGAAAATCAGCGGATTGCCCTTTCCCGTAGTTGAGCGAAATCAGACTGCCTGGTGGTTTGATGCTGGGTCTGGAGCAACAGCACTGCCAACCACAAAAAAGTTACTGCTCTTTACACTAGATAGTTTTCTGCACTTCTTTTTTTCTTTTTTTATGCACACAGCAATCAATATGCTACACAGCACTTTTTTTCCTTCCAACTTTGCTGCGCATAGTGATACCACACTCATGGCCTGCTGACCACCTACTGGCCACTGTATGACTTGACTGCCCAACCATCTCATCAGTGTGGACAACATAAGCTTACCTGACAGACTTTGATCGGGGAGGGAACTGCCTGATAGTGTTAATAGTGTGGGCGTGGCTTAACTCTGTTGGCCTCTGTCCACAGTGTAAAAATTTTTGATTTTATATAATTGTTTGGCACACTCCAAAACAGAACCTTGTTTGGAAGCATTTTTGGTTGTATTATGTCTTGCTTTAAGCTCTGTTCTATGTTTGATAACACGGCAATAGGTATGTGGAATGAGCTGGCAAGACTAGGGTTAGGCATATGTTTACATAGGGGTTCCCTTAGGAATCACTGTCTGTTTTCTGGCATTATCTGAGGTCCAGCAGTGGTCGGGTCCCAAGGCTAATGGATTACTGAGGTTCTACCTGTACGTATCTCTCCTTTCTTTTCATCATGGTTACATACACACACATTCAGACACTCTAATCTGTGCCTTTGAGGAGGATGAGCACCCTCTGCTTGACTTAGAAATTGAAATACAAGAAGGGGAGGGTTTCCAGCCCCCTCACCCATGTCCCCTTTAGTCGCCTTCTACGTCATGCGGGGAATACGGAGGTAAAATTCTTTCTCCCCTACCTCAGTATTAAAACATAAGTACCCTGGTTATATCACCTCCACAAGCAATAAAGGAAGGATGGAGGGAACAAATGATTGGTTCATTCAATCCTTCCTTCCTCCATTGCTTATGGTGGTTATTCAACCTGTTTCTATGTTTTACTACTGTGTACATTAATGAATTATACAAACTTACATTTTATTTAAACATAGATAATTAAGAAAAGAAATGAGATATTTTTTCCCATCAAAGAACTCTAGTTCACTGTGAAGTAAGAGCTGTTACTCATCAGTATGCAATTTTCATTGTATTTATAGTTAAAGAAAATAGTAATCTACTCCACAAACATTATGATAATCAGACAATCTCATGATTGTGGCTTAAAATGAGAGTTTTGGTGGAGATGGTGGCAAGCAAGGCCATTCATTCCTTCTCTTCTTGTGGCAGTAAATTCCTTTCATTTGACATTAAAATTTAAGCAAATAGGTAGTAGGTTGTTGACAACAGCTGCCCATGGTGATACTACCATTCTGACTGAGGAGCATTAAAGTGGTGTCCAGAACCATCCAGCACTCTATGTCAAGATTGCTGGTCCTACTTCCTCTCATCAAAATGGGACTACTGGGCTAGTCCTGCCATCTTCTTACAAGCACCACACACCAAATCATACCTTGCTTATATCTTTTTTCACATAAGTACTCTTGTCAATTCCTATCCTGTCAAACATTTATAAGCAACATCATGGCAGTGTCCGTCAAATCACTGTCCCCTAGTCCCCGGCATCATAGGGAGCTAAGAATCTTCGGGTTTGAGCTTGACTCTACAGTCAATGAAAGGGAGGGCTCTAGCAGTAGTAGTACCGGCTCCTCCCATGACTTTTCCCTTCTCTGAGACCCTCCTCTTTTTCTCTTCAGTGTACCAACATTCATGGTCTCTCTAGTAACCTTTCCTCAGTTGAACACCATCTTTCTGGTACCTTGCATGTTATCTTACTTCTGTATGAGACACAGTTTTCAAGTTGTCAGATGATGTTTTCACTAGTCCCTTTTTCATGTATAGCTATAATCTCCACTCACAGTTCCAATTCAAAGTTGGTGTGTGCGCTCACTTCAACATAAACACACGTGTTGCACGTTTCAAGGACCTTTAGTCTCCAAACTTCGATGTTATGTGGCTCAAAGCTGTCTCCCTATTACCACACTTGTCCTCTGTTTCGCCTACTGCTCTCCTAATTCTACTAATTTTATATCCTTCTTCGACTCTCTAAACTCCTGCCATGAGACTGTGATATCCTCTTACCCACAAGCCGAGATCCTGTACCTCGAGGATTTCAATATTCATTAGAGGGAATGGTTGAATTCCTCCCATAAGGATGGTTGAGGGATTGAAGCCCTCACGTTCTCCATTCTCAATGATTTAGCCCAAATTATCTCCCACCCTACCCGCCTGACCAGTACAACCACTCTCCTAATATTCTGGACTTGTTTTTCACCTCTAGTCCATCTCGCTGTAAATACACACTCTCGCCTTCAGTTGGTTCATCTGATCACACTCTCATAAATGTATCTTTTCTAACGGCACCTCCCTTTCCAGCAGCCCCTTCTAAGCATAAATACTGGCACCTGAACAAAGCTGACTGGAATATCTTACATAGCTTCTTTTCTGACTTTCCTTGGGTAAATTACTGTCTCTTATGTGGTGATGCTTCTATCTCCAAATGCATAGCAAAGGTTATTCTTGCGGGAATGGAAGCTTTAATCCCCTCTCCTCCAAGACTACTTCTTCATCCAGTCCATGGTTCCACCATTCCTTTTCTGAGGCCATTCAGGCAAGGGATCAGGCATATCAGGCTTGGAAAGACTCTCCTACCTCTAGCTCCCATTCAGCTTTTATCACTGCCCATAATTTGATGCAAGTGCATTATCTGTGAGGTGAAGCTTTCCATTATTCAAAGGAAGTGTGATAACCTCTCCTCATTATCTACAGATAGGTCCTTGTTGTCTTTAGCTAAGGACATCTGTAACAACTTCTGTCGCTCAACCTTTCCCTTACGTTTCCATCCTGATGGTACTATAGCTGTCTTTCCCATTGACAAAGCAACTCTCTTTACTTCTCGTTTCTCCTCTGACTCCACCTTAGATGACTTTTACATTCCCTCACCCCCTGATGCTCCTCTTACTAATCCTATGACTCTTCCTGTAATCTCTTTTCAGTCTGTCCAAAAAGCTCTTCTTTCTCTGGACACAAGCAAGGCATATGGTCCTGATTGCATCCATCCCCACGTACTGAAAGAGTGTGCCTCTGAACTTGCACCTGTGGTTGTTCGTCTTTTCCATTTGTGTTTAAAAACCAAATCTTTTCCTTCTCCTTGGAGACATGCTTTGATACTTTCCATTCCTAAGAAGGGTGACTGTTCTGACCCCTCTAACTATCATCCTGTTGCTTTGATATCTGCCATTGCCAAAGTCTTTCAATCCCTCTTCAACTCCCGGAGCCTTAATTACCTTGAAAATGATAGTTGTCTCTCTGATCACCTGTATGTCTTCCGTGAGATGAGATCCACTGGTGATATTCTTTCCTATCCTACTAATGTCTGGTCATCATCCCTGAAAGATTTTAGGGTGTTATATGTAGTTGCCCTTGACATATCTAAGCCTTTTGACAGGGTGTGGCATTGGGGTATCATCTCAAAGCTCCCTTTTTTTGGCTTCCCTCCCTCACTTTGCTCCTTGATATCAAGCTTCCTCTCTGGCCAATTTAGCTTTGTGGATGTTGATGGATCAGCCTACCCCCTTTTCTCCATCAACAGCAGTGTCCCTCAAGGGTCTGTCCTGTTCCCTAAACTTTTTCTCCTTTTTTTTTTTCAATGATTTCCTATCCTCCACAAAAAATTAAATGCTTACATACACTGACGACTCAACACTGCTTTCATCAACATCTTTCAATTCTGCTCCCTCTTCTCTTACTCGATCTGCATCTCGCCTTGACACAGCTTCCACCGTAAACTCAGACTTAGACAGGATATCTCATTGGGATACACAAAATCTTGTTAAGTTTACTGCCTCCAAGACTAAATATCTATCCATATCTCTATTGAAAACTCCTCATAACTCTCATCTCTCCTTTGATGGTTCTGTAATTCCACCTCTTTACTCTATGAATTGACTTGGTATTATTGTAATATCCACTCTTTCTTGGAAACCCCACATTATGGGAACAGCTAAGTCTGCCTCTAATAAGAAACTGGGTGTCCTGTTTAGATGTGGAAACTTCTTCTCTCCTGAACAGTTGCTCTGTTTATACAAGGGATTGATTCATTCTTGAATGGAGTACTGCTCTCACATTTGGGGTGGTTCTAGCTCTATTTCCTTACTTGACAAAGTTCAGTCAAAGTGATCCATGTAATAAACTGTCCCAGGCTAATTTCTAAACTTGATCCCCTTTCCCTGTGCCACAATGTTGATTCACTTTCCGTCTTCTATAGGAATTACTTTGGTTTTTGCTCCTGAGAGCTGGCTGCTTGTGTGCCCCCACCATTAGCTAGACCACGCAATATTCGCTCGCACTCAGTCTCTGGCTTTTATGTGTAATGCACCAAAACCATAGCTCCCTATCCACATCTAGGCCCCACAGACCTTTTCATGATTTATCTCAGACGTTTCACATGCCATTGACTGCAAGTCGACCCCAGTATACCGCTTTGTTCCATTTCACTCTATTTCATGCACACCTTTCGCCCTCTTACATGTTCAGGCCCTGATCGCTCAAAATCCCTTTCACTCCATCCTTCCACCTCAAATTTGTTCTGCTTCTTCATCTTCCCTCCTTCTCTGAAACATATACCCTCTTTGTCAACCTTTCCTCACTCATTCATTCCATATGTCCAAACCATTTCAACACACCCTGTTCTGCTTTCTCAATCACACTCTTCTTACTACCACACATCTCTCTTACCCTTACATTACTCACTCGATCAAACCTTCTCACATCACATATTGTCCTTAAACATTTAATTTCCAACACATCCAATCTCCTCCGTACAACTCTATCTATAGCCCATGCCTCCCAACCATACTGTATTGTTGGAACTAATATTCCTTCAAACATACCCATTTTCGCTCTCTTAGATAACGTTCTCTCCACAAATTCTTCATCGCTCTTAGAACCTTTGCCCCCTACACCACCTGTGACTTACTTCTGCTTCCATGGTTCCATTTGCTGCCAAGTCCTCTCTCAGATATCTAAAACACTTCACTTCCTCCAATTTTTCTCCATTCAAGCTCTCATTCCAACTAACTTGTCCCTCAACCATGCTGAACCTAATAACCTTGCTCTTATTCACATTTACTCTCAACTTTCTCACTTCTCACACTTTTCCAAACTCAGTCACCAACTTCTGCAGTTTCTCACTTGAATCAGTCACCAATGCTGTATCATCGGTGAACAACAATTGACTCACTTCCCAGGCCCTCTCATCCCCAACAGACTACATACTCACCCGTCTCTCCAAAACTCTTGCATTTACTTCCCTAACCACCCCAGCCATAAACAAATTAAACAACCATGGGGACATCACACGCTCCTGCCACAGACCAGCCTTCACTGGGAACCAACAACTCTCCTCTTTTCCTACTCGTACATAATGCCTTAAACCCTTGATAAAAACTTCTCACTGCTTCAAGCAGCTTACCTCTCACAACATATATTCTTAAGACCTTTCACAAAGCACCTCTATTAACCCTATCATATGCCTTCTCCAGATCCATAAATGCCACATACAAATCCATCAGTTTTTCCGTGTATTTCTAACATAAATTCTTCAATGCAAACACCTGATCCACACATCCACTACCACTCCTTAAACCACACTGCTCCTCCCCAATATGATGATCTGTACATACCTTCACCATCGCTATCAATACCCTCCCATACAGTTTTCCAGGAATACTCAACAAAGTTATACCTCTGTAATTTAAACATTCACCTTTATCCCCTTTGCCTTTGTACAATGGCACTATACATGCATTCTGCCCATTCTCAGGCACTTCACCATGATCCATACATACAGTGAATATTCTTACCAACCAATCAACAACATAGTCCCCCTTTTTCTAAATAAATTCAACAGCAGTACCATGTAGTCCCTCTTCCTTGCTGGATTTTACCACCTCCTCTCTTTCCACCAAACTGCTCTCCCTGTCTCTCTCACTTCGCACACCACCCTGACCAATACACCCTATCATCAAACATATTCAACAGTCCTTCAAAATACTCACTACATCTCCTCTCTCCATCACTAACTTTTATTGATTTCCCCTTTGCCCCCTTCACTGATGTTCCTATTTGTTCTTTTGTCTTATGCACATTATTTACATCCTTCCAAAACATCTTTTTATTCTCCCTAAAGTTTGACGATCTCTCTCATCCCAACTCATTTACCCTCTTTTTCAACATTTGCACCTTCCTTTTGACCTCCTGCCGCTTTCTCTTATACATCTCCCAGTCATTTGCACTCCTTCCTTGTAAGTAT
>JAYMFT010281932.1:0-10479 GCA_038088735.1 Panulirus argus | reverse complement strand
TGTATATTATATATATATATATATATATATATATATATATATATATATATATATATATAGATGCACACACATCACAACACTTTATGACCTGCAGTTCCGGCCGGTGGACGAGGCCAGCTTCGTGAGTGTTGCAGGTGCCTCATTAAGACGGACGGGATTCTTGGAACTGGAAGCATATGTATCTTACACCTATAATTGTGTATTTATATATAGTTAGACAGATATACGGTAAGGGTGCTCCATGGAATTCACAATTCGATCAAACGCAGTACTGTAGGGCATAAAACTTTTAACTTGTCCAGAAATCTGGAAACCCAGACCACCTGAGAGAGCGCAATCGGAATGCGTCTCTATAGCGTCTTATGGTACAGACTCTGATGCAGTCCACGGAAAAAAGAATATGTTCAAGCAATAGAATAATACCGTATGTAACACAGACTAACTGCACAGAGGTCTGCCGGAGCAAGAGGCAAGGAGCACCAGTAAAATTATGTAGATTAACATTACTGTGTTGGTTGAACCATCCTGGCATTCCCTCGTTATCTGGACTTGAACCTTTACTGCACATTTGCATTGGCGACTTGCAAGTCGTGTCGTTTATTCTTTTCTCTGTAGGAATTTTTTTTTCTTTCTGTTTTCTGAGGGTAGCGTTCGAGCAGACAGCCTTGATATTTGCTGGTGCTTTTATTTCGAGATATATTTATTCTGTTTGTTTAAAACTGATGGGATGTTGTGTGGCCGAACTTCAGTCTATGTATATATCACTGTTCAGACAAATCTTTTCTTATGGGTTAGAATTCCTGTTTTTGTGTGATCAAATACCCATCTGCTGGTGCTGGGGACTTGACCGTGCACTTCGCTATTTCCGCAGGCTTGGAAGTTTCTTTTTCTCTTTTCTCTCAAGGGAACAAATGTGTGTATTGCGTTGCAGCCTCCCGCGTCAACTTAGCTCCTTCCTGTAAACGCTGCTGTTTGAGTCCATCCTGCTTCCTTCATGAGCAGTTTGCCTGAAAACAATTCATCTCTCTCTCTCTCTCTCTCTCTCTCTCTCTCTCTCTCTCTCTCACTACCTCTCTCCCGCACTGAAAAAGATGAGCTTTGCGAGTCGGGTAGCGAGTGGGATAATGATGAGAACATTCACAACGGGAAGACAGGAAAAAACTCTGATGTTGGAAAATGTTTAGCGTTTCGCTCTTACGTAAACAAATGCTACGAACCACCGCCCTCATTTCCTCTGTTCTGCTGCAGGAAACTGGGGCAAGAGACGAGCTTAGACACGTCCCTCAGTGAGACAAATGATGAATCCCCTATGGTGTTAAGGGAGGCCGGGCTCCCTCCCTGTGCCTCACGGACGCATGATAGATGGTAGGTCGGCCATATCACGGGAAGAGGGGCTAATGATGTGCCATCACTGAAAGTCTGCCGTGTATGTACTTCGTGCGACTGAGAGAACACAGCAGTAGCTTTCAGCTACGGTAGAGAGGCGGTACCGAATAATTTTCTGGCTTGGCTAAACTTCCAGCCTCCTACTGGCACTGGTAGGCTTAGAGATGGGACCAGAGTCCTATAAATTCCCAGTCTCTGTGGCATATGACGTAAGCAAGCATGGAGTTGGCTGGTGTGCTGAAAGGCAGTAATACATACATGATGTATGCAACAGGTACTTTTAACATTCAGGATCAGAGATGCTTTTACCACGCAAGGACTGTGATTCATGATGCAGGCGGAGATAGAGGGATGCTGCATGCACGCCAGGGCTTGGAGTGCACTCGAGCCACACGCAAGCAAGCAAACAAACATGTCACTGATAAAGCACAGTCCTACTCTGCTTCATTCGTATCTTTGCGAGTTAATCCATTTTTCTCCCTGAAATGACTTGCCTAAGGATTATGTGCAATTATCTGTTCGTAATTACCCATTTGTACACTTTGGGGAGGGATTTTCACACTCGTATGTGCGTCATTGTCTGGGTTTGGGACCTGTGCAAGTTTCTTTTTGTGTGCTTGTATGTACGCAATCGCGTGTGATTGCGTGCGCATATGAAAATGTGTGGATGAGAATGAGGCCATATGTGTGAGAATGCATGTGTTCTCCCCATATCTTTCTGTCTGCCGGGCAAAACAAATTACATTTTTATCGCTCCTTCAAGATAAGGACGTCCACATTCCCTCGGTGGCGAATTAGACCCTGTTATACATTTTCATCAATTACTGATCACCCGACTGGACATCCCCTTTGTAAAAAAAAAAAAAAATACTGGACTCCCTCTCTGTAAAAAGTGATCCTCATCCATTTACAGACGCTGCCGTTAGCGTTGCAGGGAGAGGGGGTGGGCGGTCATCGCAAGTATCTGGTGCACGTAGTAAGTGTTGCCTAGAGGGAATTGGTGTGCGGCAGGTCGTCTCAGGACTATATCATGCTTTTGGGAACGTCGTGAACCGTTCTTGTCCATCGAAGGGGGAAACGTTAGACGTTCATATTTCTGGGAATATTGTGAATCATTGTTGTCAGTTAAAGGGGAGAGGTACGACGTTCACACGATTGGTGGAAGAGTTGATCTTTGTGTTTGATCTGACCCTTTAAGACTCCTGTTTAAACGCCACCTGATCATACCCAAGGATCGTACCGCCGTGTTCAAAGGTCATCATACCGTTATACTCAAGGATTGTACCCTCGAGCTCACGGGACTAAGATGTACATCAGGGTAGATGGTATTAAGGAAAAAATCCCCCCCAAAAAAAAATTTTTGTCCAGTTATTGATGATGTTACGCGAACTTTTCAGTCACTGATATGTTGTTATGTAATGTTCTAAATGTTTACGATAATGTCGTAGGCCTCAGGGTTTTATTTTTAGGACATATTCCATGGTATATGATATAATGGTATGGCATATACTTCCATTACCGTAGAGCAGAAGTATGAGCTCTCTCTCTCTCTCTCTCTCTCTCTCTCTCTCTCTCTCTCTCTCTCTCTCTCTCTCTCTCTCCCCTCTGACCCTGATTTAGGGCTGACCTGCTCTGTTCAGTGCTCTTAAGCTAGTGATGTCGAGAAGAATTGCTTGCTCACAGCGTAATTGAGAATTTACCTAGGAATTTCTTCTCGAGAGACGAGGGGCACGTGTGATGTTTGCCTATTTTTGTGGTTTGTGCAGTGCAAGTCGTGTTGTGAGGGCGACAGAAGACCCACCATGGCAGAGGGGACCTCAGGATTTCGAGAAGGGAAAGTCTATTACTAATAGATCAGGTTATCTAGAAATTTGAGTAGCCAAGGCATAAACGACGTTAGATAATAGTGATAGTATCCAGTAGATAGAAACGGTATGAACCCAAAGGTATAAAAGACAGGAAACTGTAGCTTGAAACTAAAAATAGCCTACAAACAGTTTACTGTCTTAAATTCAACATTTCTTTTTTTTTTTCCTCTGTTTTCAGATACATGTCCCTCCTAACCGGGGGAGCGCAATGCAGTCAGATCAGGCAACTTTTTCCATTCACACTTTCCTATAAAATTTCCGTGGCAGTATACGCCCTCCAAACCTCATTGTGTTTCTCTCTCTCTCTCTCTCTCTCTCTCTCTCACCGCCGTTATGCCAGAGGGGACGATGGGCGGGGAGGTTCCACCTGCTTCACTATCCTGTCTGCCCCGAAATAGACGTTATGGCCTCAGGACACTACTGCTGTCATCCGGCACATGACTCTGACATGGACCAGTAGGTCTCCTGATATCTGTTCTTCCCAAACATTCCTCCTCCTCCTCCTCCTCTTTTTCTTCTTTCTCCTGTCCTTTCTCTCTCTCCTCCTCCTCTCCTTCCTCATCCATCTCCTCCTTCCCAACTTCATCCTGCAGTTCTTCCTCCTCTTCCTTCCTCCTCTCCCCCTCTTTCTTTTCCTCTCCCTCCTCTTTCCCTCCGCCTCCTCTTCGTCCCACTCCTCCCTCTCCCGTCGTTACTACACTCTCAGGTTGTTTACATAATTTCCTCGCCAGGGAAGCTCACCCTGTTGGGTCTCAGTGATTTTGCCTGAGGGTTATTTTCCAGTAACATAGCTGTTGCTTGGTTATTCCCGGTAACATAGTCATTACTTGGTGTATATAGCAGGAATTTAGCCAGCGACTTCGGTTATACCTCCGTAACATACCTATTGTTTGGTTATATCTGGGTAATATACTTTTATTCTTACTGTAGCCGAAATGGTACGAGCAGGAGCATTCACCGGTCATGGCCATCTCGAAGGAAAGTTAAGATAATTGGTTTAATATGAAAAAAGAAAAGTAATGTAGCGAGGATTATGATGTCTGCAGGTGTTTGCATACCCGACTTCTGAATGTGGGAAGATCATAGGAAGAAGGAGAGATAGAGAGCAGAGGAGAATTCTACAGCTTTGCTGTACGTGGGAAGGTGTCATAACGGTCAATCCTCGTGTGGCTAGTGTCCACAGAGAAATAATGGGAAGCAGTTGCCTAAGACGTTCCGCGAGTCCAGTTTATGGGGCCTGGGATGCACGCAGATAGCTCATGAGGGCAGTGGCCGAAATAATACCTGAAGGACAGAAGGAGGGAAGCAACGTCTGGATGGAGTGAAAGGAATGATTGAAGAGAGTTGACAGCAGGAGACCAAATAAGTGGAGAGCCTTTGATGCCACTCTGGATGGGACTCCTGTAGATACGGACGAACTACAGATAAGGAATTATTTGCGATACCTATGGTCCCAGCTTATGGGAAGCAGTGTAATATATCTAATATATCGTTCCTTGGTTATTTCTTTTAAACATACCAAGTGTTCGACTATATCTCCGTGACATATCTGTTTGGTTATTTCTACGTGACATACTCGTTGTTAGATTTTTTTTTTTCAATATATCCATTGTCTGGTTACTTCTCTGTAACATATCAATGTTTGGCTATTTTTCTTAACATAGGCAATTTTCGTTCGTTTTGTTTCCCTTGCTACTTAGGTAACGCTCTGTTTATTCTCCTGAAACATTGCCTTTGCGTAGTTTGTGTACATCTGATGTGGTCATTACCTCCCTCTCTCTAAGGTAGCCCTTGCTCGGCTGATTTTCAGTGACACCCCCTTTCCCTGAGTGGTGCTCGTGTGACATAGCCGTTGTCAGGTACCCATGCAACATAGTCATCACTTGCCTGACGGCAGTTGTAGCTTGGATGTGACTAACAATTCATTCTTGGTGTGTCAATTGCCTGGTTTATTTCCGTTCAGCAAATTCATTTCTTGATTTCTGTCTTCTTGAAAAAACAGCGATTTATCTCCTTTACTACGAGGGACATAGACATTGTTTGATCTGTCTTGCAGCGCTCTGAATTTCTTCTTCGAAGCGTTGGCTGAACCCACATTCATTTCGCAGAACTACGGGCACTCTCCTGGTGCGCTCGTTACCTAACATCAAAGACCGTATTTCCTCTGATCGCTTGCTGTCATCTGGCAGATGTCTTGTATCTCTGTTCTCTTGTGACAAGACAGCCCTTTTGTTTATTTGTCTCCGAGGAATCCTTATCCCATTTTCTTCATCATTTCTGTCTGTAATTGCTGAGAATTTTAGGGCTTACTGATACATGCATTTCTTAAGAGTAGAGCCAGAAGACTAAATGTTCTTTAATCTATCACCCAAAACGTTCTCATGTTATTTAACCCACCGGTTCTGCGGATAAGTCTTCTTGAACAAATTTATTCTCCCATTTTGAGTCGAGAAGAAATTGGTCCGGGAGATTCTGAATGTTGATAATCCCTGCCTAACGCGAGGCTCCATTCCCGTGTTTGGTGTGTGCGCTGGGCGGGCGTGGGGATGTCCTCCACGCTACCTGCACTTCCTCCACTACCAGTTTAACTGAGTGGACTCAACCTCCGCCTCCTCTCAGGACTGGGCACAATCGCCAGTCGATGAGTGATGTAAATGCGAGGGGGATGCAAATGTGTGCATATCGGAGGAGGTGCTGGACGATGACCTCATAGGGGCAGGGAAAGGGTGTTGGGGTAAAAGCAAGGTATTGGGGAAAGGAGTGGAGGCGAGAGGGATGAAGGATGTTGATGGCTTCAGTTATGTCACCGTTGACATGACATCTTGCGTCACCTGGCCACTCCGACTGGAAGTCGTAGAAATTGGTGGCTAGGCTGGTATAGTCTGAGCACTGGAGTAACCTGACCACCTCCTTGTCACTATCTTTTTATTGATTCGACGTCTTACAGCTGCCTAGTGACCTGGCTTATTTTTATGATGTGAAGCTCTTACGATGACTTCTGTCTCGACTTGAATCGAGTGGCTGTCTGATTTCCTTAGTCAGCGGATTTGTTCATTTTGATTTTTTCTTCTTTTAAAGTGATCTGGTTGCTACAGGAACAAAATTTCTTTCATTCGTTAACCCATAACGTTACTTTTGATGGAACAGTTTAGTGTGTTTTACTACCTAAGTGACTTGTTTTCTATAATAATATTGACCTGGTTTGTGATCAGGTTACCCCAGTGACTTTACCTTATTAGACCATTGTCTTGAAAGCTTAACAGTGCCAAGTAATCGGTACCTTCTGGAGACGACGTTATTGCTGGCCTGCGTCTCGTCGAAATCTTCATTTTTTCATATTGTGTCTAACACAAGGGTTTGATCATTTAGAGACGTAGCTTCTAAATGAAGATTCATCTATTTAGTAATCCTTATTTGTCCTGAATCTTGTTCCGAGACTTCCTTTCCCTTTACAATATTTCCACCTCTGAGCGCTGAAAGGTAATGGGGTACTAGGAATTATTTAAAGGGACCATTTGCCATTAATCCAATAGGTGTGTAAAGGTGGCAACGACGTAGTATAAAATATGTGACGGTGTGATGAAGCTGGATGGTATACGACAAGAGTATGAGATAGTATGACGTATCAAATGGCCTTTTGTGAGCCAGTGTGGACACGCTGGTCTAGTGTGATTCAGGATGATATAGCGTGAAAAGATATGACCTTATTAGATGAGATACTGCCCCGTTTTCTTTATCTTAACCATGACGGAGAGCAAAGATAGCAAGAAAGCAGCTTGGCCAAGGGTTACTGTCATCTAGAATATAGACACAGAAGCGAGGAAAATACCTGTGCATGACATATTTTCATCTGTTGTGTTACACTTCAGTCCCGATGCGCCTAAGTATAGCCTGGATGGTAATAACCTAAGCCATATCTCGAGGCCCTTAATGACTGCCTCTATTCATGACGTCCATACCATAAAATTTGATGCCTGGGAAAGGGAAAAAAGAGAAAAAGATATCACATCGTTCCACCAGAGGTCGAGGGGGAAAAGTTGGCCAGACCCTATCGCAAGGGTGGCCACGATAGGGGGTTTAAAAGAAAACAAGGAGGGGAAAAGGACTCCTTTGTACTTTTGACACAGAGGTGATTTTTTTCCTCTTTTTTTCTTCATTGATGGTATTCAAAGGCCGTCTTTACCTTCCCCCCTAACTCCCATTCCCCCACCCCCAACCCATCCCCCACCCTTACATCCCGTTATAAAACCGACGATGAAGATTCAATATCGCCGCCTTTGAGCGAGCCCATAGCCTGCGGGGATGTTACCCCTTTCCCTCTCCTTCCCATACGTATAATGCCTGTTTGTTGAGCAAACGTCATTCCTTGGAATGATTGGCCGATATTTGGGTTCCCCTGCGTAGATAGATGCTCGTGATGGGGGGGGGGTGTCCTTATTTCTTTTTTGTTCGTGGAACACGACGGAGAGAGAGATAGAGATAGAGAAAGAGAGAGAGAGAGAGAGAAAAAAAAATTGCCATGACGGCATGTCTAGGGCGAAGCGCTCACCGCAAGTCTTTGCTTGATCAATTAGACTATTCTCAGCGGCCGCCTGCGTTACATAACAGGTCTACTGTTGGTTCATCTAGGACTGATTTCAACCACATGTCAAGTATTCTTTTAAATGTTTCTGGAGCTGTTCCACTCATGTTTCTTATTGCTTCTGGTGGTGTGCTGAACAGTCGTTCTAGCTTCCTGATCGAGTGAGAAACAGACAGAGTGGGAGAGAGGAAAGTAAGGGCAGAATTGAGGAAATGTTAGGATATGAGGTTAACAAACTAACAAACAGACAAAGGGAAAGAAATGAACGGCTGAGAGAGGTAAACAGACTGTCGTAGACAATTAGGGAATGGTAAAGAGAGACAGAGAGAAGGAAGAAACATAGAGAAAGGAGGAAGGGACTCGGAGGGAAAAAGGAGATAATGAGGCTGTGTTTTCTATATAGAAATGAGAGAGAGAGAGAGAAAGAGAGGGAGAGAGATATTGGACATGCAGAGAGTAGAAATGACTTAATGTCCCAGAAAAAACTAAAACTAAATGAGTGAATATAGTCCTGAGGAAAATTGGAGTAAATAGCGTTCCATAAATAACGATAGAGAAAAAATGTTACGCAGAGGAATAACAGTACATAGATGAAAGAAGGAATGAACGAAACAGTCCTGCATTCCTACGTACCCCACAGTAACTCCAGACTCCCGTGGCTCTCCTCCTCCTGCTGCTGCTAGCGGCGGCATCCTGAACAGAAGAGTTCCTGTGACGAGTCCCCAGAGACGCGCCCTACGTGACTCAGTTTATCTTTGCCAAGTTTGCTCGTAAAGCCTCTTATAAAAGTGCGGCTGCAACAGCCTACACTAATTAGCCGGGCTGGATAATAATAAGTGAGAAGCACGGCACCTGGGACGAGCTCTTTGGTGCCCGTGTGTGTAGCTCCAGTGTCTGCGCCGGGCGGTGATCGCCTCGCAGGACACACAAGAGTTGGAGTTTGGTGGGGATGGGAGGCTGAGGGAAGGTGGAGGGAGGATGTGGGCGGTGGCTGTCTTTTAGAAGGGTGGAGGATGGCATGAGTGGAGTTAGTTGTCTCGGAGGAAAGTGGAGGAGGACGTAGGTGGTGGCAGTGTTGTAGGAATCTGGAGGACGTGGGCGGCGGTAGTGTTGCATGAGGGAGGAGGAGGAGGACGTAGGTGGTGGTAGTGTTCTGGGAGTGGAGAGGACTGTAGTGGTGACTGATTGCTTTTTGCGTTTGTGCGGCTGGAACACATGTCACATGGTACTCCAGGGTCCTTAGTTACATCCTTAGTAATTCTTTTTCCCCTCGAGTTAGATTTTAATTTTCCGTCAATGCAGGTATCAAATTACGTGGAAGCCGGAAAATAAGACGATATATATCCTTGTTAAGTGCTTCATCTTGTGTCTCCTCCTTTCTGAAGGTTGTCACTTGGTATTCATTTCTATTACATGTATCTGGTATGTCTCCCGACTACATATAAAGACGCACAAACACATGCATAAATGTACAAACGTTTACAACGGCATCCCTACACACACACACACACACACATAATCAAAAATATATGACGCAGGTTTAGACTACAGCCGACTCGAAAAAACCCCTGGTTACACTTTTCCTTCTTTTAGCACTAAGTGAGTTTGAATTTTACATACGCGTTTCTCACAGATAAAGTAGTCAATTTGCTTAAGTGTGTTTGGTACGGGTTGCGCTGAGCAATTAAATTCTCTGGGCAGATGGTGTTTTTATTTTTCTCCGGTGGAATATTTGCTTCGTTTTCTTTTGTGTGCTTTACATTGACTGAGTGGCCAGGGTGCCCTCTTGTATTTGTTTATGTCTTTTGTATTCTGCAGTTTAGCGTTCTTGGCTGTATCATGATCCTGTGATGTGCTGCATCTTACAGACGCCTTCAACCATTTTCAAACTGTTTGTTTTCTTTTTTCTATATAATTTCCAAAGTACGCATCTCATTGTATGCCGTCATTCTGTTTGCTGGCTTGTATTGCAATCCCTTTCACGTGTACCTTTTTATGTCTGTTGCCTGTAGTCGCTTAGAAATGTTTCGTTTGTCTCAAATACAGATGGGTGACCCATTCTAACAGTTCCTGTTTTTCCTGTGTGTTCTACAAACGTGGCCGGCACTTCGCTCAGCGAACAGTGAACGCAACGGTCGCTCCTGACGATCAAGCCAACCGGCACCTGGGGCAACGCGCCTCCCTTTGATGATTGCTAGATTCCGGGAGAGCTGTTCCTCTCCCATACTGTCCATGAAGTGTATTTTCCCAATATTCATTTGCAAACATTTCTGGCACCATTACTTGCATCAGATAATACCCTCCAACTGTAAGGATTCGAACACTGTGCCATTTATTTGGTAGCTGGATACACTAATCACTCGGCTATGCTGCCAATACAAGGCAAATGACTATTCGATTACAATTAATAAAATAACCTTCGTCTCCCGTCCATTGGCAGTGGGGTCTCGATCGGCCATTTCCTGTCAGGCTCACATTACCCGTTTTTACCGAACTTATTGTCACACGTGATGTATGAGCACAGATATAGTGCACTGAACGCCCACGTTCACAGAACACCTAATGCCCTCATATATATATATATATATATATATATATATATATATATATATATATATATATATATATTTTTTATTATATTTT
>JAYMFT010281921.1:0-10479 GCA_038088735.1 Panulirus argus | reverse complement strand
TCATGAAAGGAAAATGTAAACATATATTTTCATATCTGAAGTGTTCTTAATCATATGTTTATATGGAAAAATTACAGGGTAACGTCAGCTTTATGCTTTTCTCCGCTGTGTATTTCAGTCATTTAACTGATGTTTGGTGCTGATCAAAGAGAATCTAATTGTCTATACCTATGTACATATTATAACACGCTGACAGTTGTCAGTATGATCAGTCAGTTAAAAACAGTTTGTACCAGAGATTGATCCATACCATGCTGGTGTGCCACACCCTTCATTCAACAGTCACACAAGTCCCATTCATCTGATATTCCTATGAGCTTTGTTAAAGTTCACTGGCATCCCATCTACCTTATTTTGTCGGTAGTATTTCACTGCTATGTAGCATTTACGCTCAAGAAGTTTGTATTCAACTAAGTGGAGAGAACTACAAGTAAATGCCAT
This sequence comes from Panulirus argus, assembly GCA_038088735.1. NCBI lineage: Eukaryota > Metazoa > Arthropoda > Malacostraca > Decapoda > Palinuridae > Panulirus > Panulirus argus. The sequence goes on along the minus strand of JAYMFT010281921.1, from coordinate 10,038 downwards.
TAATGACTAGAGAAAGGGAAGAAACACCTCTGCCCATCGTGTCATGCAAGACGACTATGAGTGTCGGGAGCCCTGGCCATTTATGACCAAACAACCGTGATTAAAGAAGACGAAGGACAGAGGCAAAAGGCTAAGACAATCCTACTGCCATATGATGATCAGTTAGCATCTGCTTCATGATAATCAAGTATACCATAAAGTGATCTTGTGCAACTGAATGGGGCATCAAATGTCGGCCTCCTTCAAGTAAAAGTTCGAGATCCTTACTGCTCAAAGTGTCCTGAAAGAGGTGCGACACGTAATAGTAAATGTCAGAAAGAGGTATGGTTATATAGGAGAGTATATAACCTCACTTAGAGTGGGTTCGTGCTCGTCAGCAGCAGCTTCCTGAGTCGCCGAGGGATTCTGTGATTGTGTAGAAGCACCCACGGTTGAGGGTCGTACGAAATTTGGGCTGTTAGGGGAGGTTCTTCATAAATCCTCCAAAGTAAGGTTTTCGCTTCTTTCGTCCGGTAAGGAGGGCTTAAGCCCTCCAAACCAGGACCCCGCCTGCGACGTCACAAAAATAGCCGCGACCGCGATTCCCGCCTCAACATGAAGACAACGACCGCTTGAGAACTGAAAAAACGAAAACCTCAAGCACCTTAATGAGGGTTAAAAACAAAGGCCACCGCCGACGCCTTGACCACCGACGGTGCCCCTACTTGCTCTTCCATCGCTGCACCAAAAAAGCCATCGCTACCACCAGTGCAAACAACGACGAGAGTAAAGAACGCTGCCGCCACTCCTCAAGAAACTGCACTTCCCAGGACATTCCCAGAGCCCCGGCCACCACAATCACAACCACCACCACCGCCACCACGAGCCCAACCCCTGCGTTTCCAAAGATCCGGCTTGCGAGCACGAAGACCAATTCAGTATATGCCATCATTCCAGAGATAGAAAAGAAAATCCCCACAGCAAAATTCACAGCCCGACCAAAGCACATGGGGGGGGGGGATGATTCTGTACCCAAAGACGCTTCCTCCGCCGATGCCCTGGACGTACTTCTAAAGGACTCAAGCATATACGAGTAGTCCATCAAATTGGACTCGGTGCTGGGAGAAACCAAATTCGCGGTGTTGAAATACCCAAAGGAACTGCCCCTGGATCCCCTGGAAGACCACTCTAAGGCTCTGAAGGCAAAGCGCTGCATTGCGCTCACCGACAGAACTGCTCAGACTCGGCTGGTGCTCATAACGCACTACGAACCTACGCAGAGTAACCTACATTCAAAAACCTGGGGCAAGTACGAGGTGCGGTCTTACATGCCGGAACCCCTCAGACATTACCGCTGCCAGAGGTTCGGGCACCACCAGTCAAGGTGCTCAAGCCAAGAGATATGTGCCGGATCTGTGCCTCGCCAAACTAAAGGCGAGAGAGAAAACGTCCAAATGTGCGAACTACGGAGTTAAACAACACGCTTAGAGACCTGGTTGGGTTTACGGTCATTTCGCCACACCATGGAGTCATTTCGCCCACAATATGGAGTCATTTCTCCCACACTATAGAGTCAATTCGCCCATACTATGGAGTCAATTCGCCCATACTATGGAGTCATTTCGCGCAAGGTTACTGATGGTTCATTTACCGCTTGTTTGTTAACTGCGCCTTTCAGTTGGGAGTTCGTGGTTCATTTACGTATGGACGGGACTTTATTTTCTATTCCTTCTCTTACTATAGGTTCAAGAGGCTGGTCTCCAACAGGCCTACACACATGATGACAGGACGTACAAATACCTGCGTAAGGTGATGGCCCTTCCATTTCTGCCTAAGGAAGATATAGCTCCTATGTTCGAGCATCTCTCTCGCCTAGCCACCACAGTCCAACTACAAACTATAACAGAGTATATTTCAAGAACATGGATCCACAGCTCCACATGGCCACCTTCTAGCTGAAGTATTTTCAAACAGTCTGTGCGTACTAATAATGATATTGAGGTATGGGACAAAAGACTAAACAAACGTGCTGCAGGTAGATGCAACCTCCAGTTTTACCTCCCTGTAAGCCTTCTCCATAATGAGGCTAAATTAACATCTGTATACATAAGGCTAGAATCTGAAAAAAAGCTACGAAGGATCCAGCGAAAAAGTATGGGGATTTGCAGGGTAGCATATTCACTCTTTGGGATGAGTATGTGAGAGGCAAGAGGTCATCATATCAACTGCTGAAAGCTTGTGCTCATCTCAATGGCCCGGTGTGCAGGTGAATCTTACCTGTATTTCTTATTATAATATTTAAAGGATTTATATGTATTCAGGTCTTAGAGGTGATATATTTAGGTTTTAAATACTTTACATTTAAATCTTATAAAGGCTTTATACGTATTTAGGTTTTGGAGATTATATAGGTTTTAAATACTTTATAGTTAAGTAGGTTTTAAAGTTTTAATTCCATATCTATATTCAGCACATGAATATAATAAACTTACACACTGCCTTTCTTTTCGAATTCTTTATTTTCCACTCTATAAAAGCCCCAATGGAATGTGTGGGCAAATTGATTTCACAGCTGTCCAGTAATCAGCACAAGATACACCAGTATTACACTTCGTGTGCTGCCACCTTCCACACCTGTCACACTGCAGACCTTCTTGCCTTGCCCATACAGGTAAAAGGCACTGAATACAATCATCTGAGCAGTCTGCCATCTTGCCAGGAACTGATTAAATTTTATGGCCATGGCCAATTACAAAGCATAAGTAAATGAACCACAAAATCACTCCACAGTATGGGTGAATTGACTATAATGTGGGCAAGATGACTCCATAGAGTGGGCAAATTGACTACATAGTGTGAGCGAAATGACTCCATGGTGAGGCGAAATGACCGGATACCTTCACAGTGATTGACATGGCATTGGCAAAACATGCCCCAATTAGAGGCCATCTTAAGTGAAAAAAAAAAAGACATTAAAAATGCAAACAAAAATCAATTATGGTTCTGCAGGCATCTGTAGACATGTCTCTTAAATGAAGAATCATTCTAGGAAGAGGGAAAGATGAAAGGAGGAAGAGAATTCCAAAGCTTTGCTGTTCAAGGGAAGAAGGGATCATAGCAGTCAATCTTCCAGTGGCAGGTCTACACACAGAAACTGTGGGAAGCAGAAGCCAGACAAAGGCCTCATATCCAAGCCCTTAAGGTGGAGCCACATGCAAACATCTCACAAGGACAGAGGCCAAAATAATACCTGTGGAGCTGAGAAGATATAAAGTAATAAGGATTTTAACTCCTCTATCACTTCATGTCATTTTGAATTGTAAGCACTGCAAAATTATTCAATAAAGTCACAATTCTCTGTACACAAACTGACAGCACAATAGCTTAAGAAAGACTGTGACCAAATCAAAGTGAGTATACCCCATGCTACCAAAAATAAGTGTGATATGAAATGTGCACGGTGCTGCTTTCGAGATTTTTTTTTTTTTTTTTTTTTTCAATTATCATTAACTAATGCATTATTTTTTGCCCAGTCCAGTAAATCTGAAATCCATCATATCAGGATCCATTAAAATCGAGGGTTTACTGTAGTTCATTTCATTATGAATCATTCGCACAGTTATTCACAGTCTTATGTCCATTGTTATCATTCACTGCACATGTGAGTAATTTTTCTGTGATAATGTTTTAAACGGTTTTCAAAGAGCAATGTTGTAGAATTTCACTCTTATTTCCTTTATATCATACTCAAGATCACTTATTTACTGTTTTGTTCAAAAACATGTTCTTATAATGGTAACAGTTCAACAAAGCAGAATCTTCATCACTAACATTAATGCCCCACACATTATCACAATTTGCTGGGCCATACCTAGCATGCATGCCTCATGTAAAAGGTAACCAATGCATGTCCCTGGGAGCACCAGAGTCATACCTTCTAACTTCTCTTTATATGGGTATGTGACAAACCAGGTCTTTTTTCCCAGAGCTAATTACAGCTGCTTTTCACATACAGCATCTTTAATACCAAAAAACAATGCCTTGGAATTTAAATGTGGGCGGGAAGAGACATACTGTACAAGTAAAACTAGGGTTCTTAGGGAGTTTATGATCTGGAACAGATAATTATACACCCAACATGTGTTCCCAACCATTATGACTACTCTTTCAAAACACTTTATCTCTTTTTTTCTTCTAAAGCCATTCACTATAATTACATTTTTCATTTTTCTGTCCCCTTTGGATCTTAAATCTTATTTCTCTTTTCCATTTGACATGCCCACCCTCTATTCACTATAATTACATTTTTTTCTGCCCTTTTTTAATCCTACGATCCTAATCTTATATTTATATCTTTTCCACTTAGGCATATCCACCCCTCTAGTCACCCCCCCCCTTTTCAAATACCAAATCTGGCACAAAGAGAACTCGGTGGTCATCCCCACGTGGCTTTTTTTACGGACTTCTCTTGGGACAGGTATTGCTTTACTGGTCAGGATGCATCATGATCTGCTAAACATATAGCAGAGGTTTGTTGGATAGGATGGAGTCCCACATTCTATAATCTACTATATCCTTCTTCCCTAAATCTTGGTTTGATCACTCCACCTCTGATCCCTGTTGCATTAAGGACAGAGCATACCAGGCCATAAATTTCTTCCCTTCCCTGAAACCCACTCTAAATTCATTTTTGCTTGGAATCATTGCAAGCTATTTTTCCTTAAGTCAAGCACATTTCCATAAAAAAAAGTGTTGATCTGACTACTTCTGACAAATTTTTCAGTCCTCATCAAATCCATCTCTAATCATTTCTGTAATTCAATCTTTCCTCTTCTCAACCAACCTGTTCAGTCAACAGCTAACTCTCCAGTTGATAAAGCTGCTGTCTTTGGTAACTAACCATCCTCTAATTCAACTCTGGATGCTTCTCATTCAAATCCTCCATCCCCATCTCCTCCCACTGAACGTAGCCATCTCCTATACTCTCTTTGCACTGGGTCTTCCAAGTACTCCCCCTAGCTCCAGCTGGGCAAGGCAGAAGGGCCAGATGGCATAATTTTTTGAGTCCTAGAGATGTCTGCCTTTGAACTAGCTCTGACCTTTAGTCACCTTTTCCTCCCCTATCTAAAAACTTAGACTTTTCCATCTTTTTGTAAGCATGCTTTGGTACAGCCCATCCCTAACCACTCTAACCCATTCAACTATTGCCCCATTGTTCTCACTTCTGCTGTCTCCAAAGTCTTTGAAACTCTCCTAAAAAATCACTTTCTCAAACACGAATCTCATTCCCTTCTTTCTGATCACCAGTAAAGATATTGCAGTGCCAGTTCTACAGGTGATCTTCCCTTTTACATGACTCAACTCAGGTTCTCCTCTCTCTTCTGAAGTAGCCTTGACATCTCCAGAGCATCTGACAAGGTATGGCATAAGGCTTTGCTGTTTAATTTCCTCCCCTTAATTTTTCTACTTCTCTCTGCTCCCTAAAGCATAGTTTCCCTCTGGCTGTTCCACTGCAGAAGTCACTAATGGCAAAACTTCCCCCTCCTATCATATTAACTTTGGTGTTTCTCAGGGTTCTGTCCTACTGCATACTCTCTTCTACTTCTTACCCCTTTCACTCTTATGCTGATGATTACACACTTCTACTCATTTTCCTCTCCCTTCACCTAATACTCATTCTCATACTGAACATATTTCCCTCAATTCAGACCTGCGTAGTATCTAAGAATGGAATATTAGTAACCTAGTTAAAATTAACACAGTGGAGTCTCAATGATTTGCGAAATTCAAATTCACATTTACACATCAGTGAGTACCTTTACCGTGTATCTTTTGAAATTTTGCAGTCAAAGTTTCATAATTCATGGCTGCATAGTGGCAGCCACAGCATACAAATGTCTAGGTCAGCGTACTTGGTAGATGTAAATGATCTGGAATAATTCTAAACAGTGGAATTATCACTGGATTCTTGATGGAACACAGACCATGTAATACTGTAGATGCTACTGAGGATCCTCTAGTAAATCATCTCCCCAGTCAAAACCAGAGGAACAAAGCTTGTCGCCTCCCCATCAGAACCTGAGGAATATGGCTACTCAGCCCCCCCACCCAACATCACCACCAAATACCTAAGGAACAAGGCTTCTCACTACTCCCACTAGCACCTTAAGAACATGACTCCTTCCCCCCACCAGTACATGAGGAACAATGCTCCTCACCTCCCCCATCCTTCCCCCCACCAGTACATGAGGAACAATGCTCCTTACCTCCCCCATCAGTTTCTGAAGAACAGTGATGTTCTCTCCTCCATCTGTATCTGAGGAACAAGGTTCTTTGCCTCCCCACCAGTACCGGAGGAACAAAGCTCCTTGCCTCTTCCATTAGTATCTGAGGAACAGTGCTTCTTGTTTTCCCCCCCATCCCCCAGTATCTGAGGAACAAGGCTCCTTGCCACCCCATCTAGTATTAATAAAACAAGGCTCTTCACCTTCCCCACTAGTACCCGAGGAAGAATGCTCCTCGCATCCCCATCAGGACCTGAAAAACAAAGCATCCTAGTTTCCCACAACAGTACCAATGAAAGAAGGCTCCTCACCTACCACACCATTACCTATGGAACAAGGCTCCTTATCTCCTCCCCCAATACCTAAGATAAAAGATTCCTTGCCTTCCTTTCATGGCTTGGTAATAATGATATCCTGTAAGGACCTGGATATCAAAGACAAAATGTCTGATAAATTCTCTGCTGAAACATATAATCATACATCACAGGGAAAGGTGGAGGACTAAACTACAAATAATTCTGTGTCAACAGATTCATTACGAGCCTGTCACAACATGGAAGTTGAATTATCATTTCCTTTTTCCTTTGTGTTCATTTACTGTATTTGTTGATATTATGTATGATCTATAATGTTTGTCAAATAAGTTCTGGAAAGGTTTCTCCATAATTTTAGGCCTCCAAATCCTAAGTAATTACTCCAATTTATATCAATTAAACTAGAATTTGTGAACTGATAACTCGTAGAGGCTTCTGGTACCTTAACCACAAATAATTGCCCCTCCTTTGTTGCACTTACATGCAGTTTATCTCTTTATCTCTAAGAATCATTTGTTTTCCTCTGTCCAATTTCAAAACACCATAATCCAACCCTGTATGTAATAACATCAAAAGTCTTGGCACAACTATATCCTCCATTTTGTCCTGAAAACACAACACAATCAATATCTCAAACCCTGCTTACCAAAAGCTGGGGATGTTGTGCAGGTGCCATAATTCATTTCTTGTTAGCACCTATTTCATATATACAGGGTTTTAATTCAGCTTAGTATGGAATACTGCTCACACAACTGTGTTGGTTATTCCTTCAACTCTCTATTAACCAGGGTGGAATCAAAAGCCTTCCATCTCATTAATTCTCCCGGTATCGCCTCTCTTTAACCATCCCATTCTGTTTGCTGCAATGTTGCTGCTCTCTCTCTTATTTATATGCATTCTTTTTATAACTGTTCTTGTGAGATGTCTGCATGGATCCCCAGCCTCTGCTCCCATTGCATGAATCTGACTGCTGCTTCCCACAAATCTACTAAGGAGACCAGTGATTCAAGGACTGAGTGTTACCAAAACTCCTTATTCCCTCAAATCTCTAAACTTATCTTTCCCACTTCCTTTAAACTTTCTCTCTTTAGGCATTAGGTCTATAAACACTTGCTGAGCCCTGATTAACTCCTACTTTCTTTGTTCTCATTTCATTTCTTTCAACCAAGATGGCATTTGAGTCAGGCACTTTTTGCCCATGTTGGTCATTACAAAAAAAAAAGTGCAATCCATGCAGTTACTTGTACGGAGACTATCATTGTAGATGTTACTTATGATTTTTCTAAATCACCTAGAAAGTGATTGTAAATGTTTCTTTTAAAAGTAAATCTAGTCACTTCTTCTTCAACCTGAGGAAGGTGGCCATGGCAAAAGAGTCTCCATAACTGGTGAACTCTAGTACCTCTTCTTAGCCTTCAGTGCCTCACCCTTAACAGTGGCACAGGGCAACTCTAGTGCAGTGTTTTCAGAGGCTCCTACCTAATGTTCCCACCATCTACTATTACCTAATATATCTACCTAATGCTCCAACCTACTACTTCTGTCTAATGGTACTCACTAATGTTCCTATCTATTACTTTTACCTAATGCTCCTATCTAATATTCCTACCCACTACTTCTACCTATTGCTCCAACTATTTTGCTAAAAGGCAGGGCTAGCACAGAGCACTCACTGGTGAAAAATCTAGAATTACGAAGAATGAGTTGAATGTTGTCAAGTATTATGTGTGACAAGAACAGCTTGTATGTCTATGGACAGAATGCTAACAGTCCACATGTAGGTGAGGCAGAAAGAAAAGACAGCTACCTGGGTCAAAGGAGAGAAACTTGACAACAACTGAAGTGCTGGCTCCGTACGTAGTCCTCCCCCTAGATACCTAGGAAGGCATTAACAGTAATATAACTCCCTGGTCAGTGGCTGCCTACCAACTACTACATTCAATGTCTGAAATAAAAATCATTACCAGCAATGCACTGAGTCACACTCAGCCAATGTAAAATCAAAAATTTTCTAATTTCAAAGGACCAAACAGGGATAACACAGAACTTACAGTTAGAGGATGATGTTTCTCATCAAAAATATCCAGTATACGATTATCAGTTCGATTTCTGATGTGGTAGTAAATTGCAAGTGCTACACACTTGATCGTGTTTTTCAGATTTGGCTGCGACACAGTAGAGTCATCCAGATAGATGGTTGAACATGATGAAGATTTCTTCAATGTCCGGCCATCGTCCAACTAGTGGGAGAATATAAGTTCGTGATAAACTTATTAATTGAAGTCCCTATATATGATGAGAGTATCCACATATTCCTATAATGACATATTGACTGTGCAGTCTTAAATAAAACTGAAAAATATCATATACTACTTAATTTCTTTAAAAAAAATCCTAATTTATTTGGTCTACTCTTGGAATCTTGACTTTTTCATTACTTTCTCTGCTGCCTAGCTCCATATGTGTCCCACACTCTTTCATCACCCAACTGAACTCATCTGAGATCATTTCTATTAATTAATATTCAATAAAACCACAGCAAAACCAAGAAAAATATCTCAAACCCAGTATTCTTGTACACCAAAGACTATACAGTCCTAGAAGGGACAACTTCGGTTTTGCCCCCAAAACTCAGAATATGTCCATATCACAACACCCTAGCACAACACTTAAGACTGGATTTGGGAAAATACACCGTATTCTAAATAAACAAAATATAGAGAATACAAAAATGAAAAAAGTGTGCTATATATCTTCAACCCATGAGAAACCTTCTCAATATCTTTTTTCATACTTCATCGCCATTTCCCACATTCACGAAGTAGTGCCAGGAACAGAAAAAGAAAGGCCCCATCCACTTACATATACATAGCCACACATATATGTGTTGGAAATCAGATGTTTGTGGACAATATGTGGTGTGAGATGGTTTGATCAAGTAAGTAATGTAAGGGTAAGAGAAATGTGTGGTAATAAGAGGAGTGTGGTTGAGAGGGCATAAGAGGGTGCATTAAAATGGTTTGGACATAAGGAATGAATGAGTAAGGGAGGGTTGACAAAGAGGATATATGTTTCAGAGGTGGAGGGAACAAGGAGAAGCAGGAGACCAAACTGGAAGTGGAAGGATGGACTGAAAGGGATTTTGAGCAGTCAGGGCCCGAACATGCAGGATGGTGAAAGGCTTGCACAGAACAGAGTCATAATGGAACGATGTGATATACTGGGATTGACATGCTGTCAATGTACTGAACCAGGGCATATATATATATATATATTTTTTTTTTCCATGCATATTTGCCTTTTCCCGCATTAGCTGGGTAGCGTTAAGAACAGAGGACTGAGCCTGTGAGGGAAAATCCTCACTTGGCCCCTTCTCTGTTCGTTTTTTTTGGAAAAGCAGAAACTGGAGGGGAGGATTTCCAGCCTCCCGCTCCCTCCCCTTTCAGTCGCCTTTTACGACA
>JAYMFT010281910.1:0-10479 GCA_038088735.1 Panulirus argus | reverse complement strand
GACTCCGTGTCCAGACAAGGAGGCCAGTGGACTCCGTGTCCAGACAAAGAGGCCAGTGGACTCCGTGTCCAGACAAGAAGGCCAGTGGACTCCGTGTTCAAACAAAGAGGGAATTGGACTCTGTGTCCAGACAAGGAAGCCAGTGGACTCCGTGTCCAGAGAAGAAGGCCAGTGGAATCTTTGCCCAGACAAGGAGGCTAGTGGCCTCCGTGTCCAGACAAGGAGGCCAATTGACTCCGTGTCCAGACATTAGGCCAGTGGACTCAATGTCCAGAGAAGGAGATCAGTGGACTCCATGTCAAGAAAAGGAGGCCAGTGGAATCCTTGTCCAGATAAGAAGGTCATTGGACTCCGTGTCCAGACAAGGAGGCCAATGGACTCCCTGTGCAGAGAAGAAGGCCAATGGAGTCCGTGTCCAGAGAAGGAGACTAATGAAATCCGTGTTCAGACAAGGAGGTAAGTGGACTCCCTGTCCACATAAGGAGACCATTGGACTGAATGTCGTGACAAGGAAGATAGTGGACTCTGTGTCCAGAGAAGAAGGCCAATGGACTCCGTGTCCAGACAAGGAGGCCAGTGGACTCCGTGTCCAGACAAAGAGACCAGTGGACTCTGTGTCCAGACAAGGAGGCCATTGGACTCCGTGTCCAGACAAGGAGACCAGTGGACTCCGTGTCCAGACAAGGCGGAGTCCACTAGCCTCCTTGTCTCTACACGGAGTCCACTGACCTCCTTGTCTGGACACGGATTCCATTGGCCTCCTTGTCTTGAAAAGGAGTTCAATGGTCTCCGTGTCTGGACACGGAGTCCACTGACCTCCTTGTCTGGACACGGATTCCATTGGCCTCCTTGTCTTGAAAAGGAGTCCAATGACCTCCTTGTCTGGACACGGAGTCCACTGGCCTTCTTGTTTGGACACGGAGTCAATTGGCCTCCTTGTCTGGACACGGTGTCCACTGGTAACCTTGTCTGGACACGGAGTCCACTGTCCTCCTTGTCTGGAAACGGAGTCCACTGCCCTCCTTGTCTTGAAACGGAATCCACTGGCCTCGTTGTCTCTACACGGAGTTCACTGGCATCCTTCTCTGGACACGGAGTCCACTGGCTTTCTTGTCTGGACACGGATTCCACTGGCCTCCTTGTCTCGACATTGAATCCATTGACCTCTTTGCCTTGACACGGATTCCACTGGCCTCCTTGTCTGGATACGGAGTCCAATGGTCTCCTTCTCTAGACACGGACTCCACTAGCCTCCTTGTCTGCACACAGATTCCACTTTCCTCTTTGTCTGGACACGGAGTCCACTGGCCTCCTTGTCTGGACACGGAGTCCACTGGCCTACTTCTATGGACACGGAGTCCACTGGCTTCCTAGTCTGGACACGTATTCCAATGACCTGCTTGTCTGTCCACGGAGTCCACTGGCCTCCTTGTCTAGACACGGAGTCCTCTGGCCTTCTAGTTTGGACACGGAGACCAAAGGTCTCCTTGTCTGGACACGGAGCCTAATGGCCTCCTTGTCTGGAAACGGAGTCCACTGGCCTTCTTGTCTGGAAACGGAGTCCATTGGCCTCCTTGTCTGGATATGGAGTCCACTGGCTTCCTTGTCTGATCACGGAGTCCACTAGCATCCTTGTCTTGATATGGAGTCCACTGGCCTCCTTTTCTGGATACGGAGTCCACTGGCCTCCTTGTCTGGACAAGGAGTCTACTGACCTCCATGTCTGGACCCGGAGTCCAATGGCTTCCTTGTCTTGACACGGAGTCCATTGGCTTCCTTGTCCTGACAAGGAGTCCACTGGCCTCCTTGTCTTGACACGGAAACCACTGGCCTCCTTGTCTGGAAACGGAGTCCACTGGTCTCCTTTTCTGGACAATAATTCCACTGGCCTCCTTTTCAGGACACGGATTCTACTGGCTTCCTTGTCTGGACACGGATTCCACTGGCCTCCTTCTTCTGACAGGGAGTCCAATGATATCCATGTCTGGAATAGGAGTCCACTGACCTCCTTGTCTGAACACGGAGTCATTTGGCCTCCTTGTCTGGACACGGAGTCCACTAGCCTCCTTACCTAGACACGAACTCCACTGGTCTTCTTCTCTGGACACGGAGTCTACTGGCGTCCTTTTTCTGGACACGAAGTCCAATGGCCTCCTTGTCTGGACACGGAGTCCACTGGACTTCTTGTCTGGAAACGGAGTCCACTTGCCTCCTTGTCTGGACATGGGGTCCTCTGGCCTCCTTGTCTTGACACGGAATCCACTGGCCTACTTGTCTGGACACGGAGTCCACTGGCCTCCTTGCCTAGACACAGATTCCACTGGCCTCTTTGTCTGGACACGAAGTCCATTGGCCTCCTTGTCTGGACACGGAGTCCAATGGCCTCCTTCTCTGGGCACGGACTCCACTGGCTTCCTTGTCTGGACGTGGATCCACTGGCCTCCTTTCCTGGACATTGAATCCAATGGCCGCCTTATCTGGACACTGAGTCCACTGGTCTCCTTGTCTGGACAGGGAGTCCAATGGCCTCCATGTTTGGACACGGAGTTCACTGGTTTCCTTGTGTGGACACAGAGTCCACTGGCCTCCTTGTCTGGACACGGAGTCCATTGGCCTTCTCTGGACACAGAGTCCACTATCTTCCATGTCTTGACTTTGTGTCCAATGGTCTCCTTTTGTGGACAGGGAGTCCACTGGCGCCCTTGTCTGGACACGGAGTACACTTACCTCCTTGTCTGAACACGGATTCCATCGGTCTCCTTCTCTGGACACAGACTCCATTGGCCTTCTTCTCTGCACACGGAGTCCACTGGCCTCCTTGTCTGGACACGTATTTCACTAGCCTTCTTCTCTGGACACGGAGTTTGCTGGCTTCCTTGTCTGGACACGGAGTCCAATGGCCTCCTTGTCTTTACTCGGAGTCCACTGCCCTAATGTTTGGACACGGGGTCAATTGGCCTTCTTGTCTAGACACGGAGTCCACTAGCCTCCTTGTCTGCACACGAATTCCACTGGCCTTCTTCTCTGGACACGAAATCTACTGGCTTCCTTGTCTGGACACGGAGTCCAATGGCCTCCTTGTCGTTACACGGAGTCCACTGGCCTTCTTGTCTGGATTCGGAGTCCACTGGCTTCCTAGTCTGGACACGGAGTCAACTGGTCTCCTTGTGTGGACACGGAGTCCACTGATCTCCTTGTGTGGACACGGAGTCCACTGGCCAATTTTTCTGGACACGGAGTCTACTGATGTCCTTCTCTGCACAGGGAGTCCACTAGCCCCCATTGCCTGTACAAGGAGTCCACTGGCCTTATTGTCAGGACACGGGGTCCACTGGCTTCCTTGTCGGGACTCGGAGTCCAATGGCCTCCTTTTCTAGACAACGAGTTCACTGACCTTGTCTGGAAACGGAGTCCACTGGCCTCCTTGTCTGGACACGGAGTCCACTGGACTCCTTGTCTGGACACGGATTCCACTGCCTTCCTTGTCTGAACAAGGATTCCAATGGCCTCCTTGTCTAGACAGGGAGCCCACTGGCCTCCTAGTCTGGACACAGAGTCCAGTGGCCTCCTTTTCTGGACACGGAGTCCACTAGCCTCCTTGTCTGGACACGGAGTCCACTGGCCTCCTTGGCTGGAAACGGAGTTCACTGGCTTCCTTGTCTGGACACGAAGTCCATTGGCCTTCTTATCTGGACACGGAATCAACTAGCCTCCTTGTCTGGACACGGAGTCCATTGGCCTTCATCCCTAGACACAGAGTCCAACGGCTTCCTTGTCTCGATATTGAGTCCAATGGTCTCCTTGTGTGGACAGGGAGTCCACTGGCGTCCTTGTCTGGACACGGAATCCACTTACCTCTTTGTCGGAACACGGATTCCACTGGCCTCCTTTTCTTGACACGGTGTCCACTGATCTCCTTGTCTGGACACGGAGTCCACTGGCCTCCTTGTCTGGACACGGAGTCAATTGGCCTCCTTGTCTGGACACGGAGTCCACTGGCCTCTTTGTTTGGACACGGAGTCCACTGGCCTCCTCTTTTGGACACGGAGTCTAGTGGCCTCCTTGTCTGGACACGGAGTCCACTGGCCTCCTTGTCTTGAAACAGAATCCACTGGCCTACTTGTCTGGACACGGAGTCCACTGGCCTCCTTGTCTAGACACAGATTCCACTGGTCTCTTTGTCTGGACACGAAATCCATTGGCCTCTTTGTCTGGACACGGAGTCCACTGGCCTCCTTCTCTGGACACGGAGTCCACTGGCTTGTTTGTCTGGACACGGATTCCACTATCCTCTTTGTCTGGACACTGAATTAACTGGCTTATTTGTCTGCACACGGAGTCCACTGGCCTCCTTCTCTGGACACGGAGTCCACTTTCCTCTTTGTCTGGACATGGAGTCCATTGGCCTCATTGTCTGGAGACGGAGTCCACTGGCCTACTTCTCTGGACCGGACTCCACTGGCCTCCCTGTCTGGGCACGGAGTCAATTGGCCTCCTTGTCTGGACACGGAGTCCACTAGCCTTCTTTTCTGGACACGAAGTCCACTGGCCTTCTTCTCTGGACACAGAATCCACTGGTTTCTTTGTCTGGACACGGAGTCTAATGGCCTTCTTGTGTGGACCTGGAGTCCACTGGCCTCCATGATTGGACAAGGAGTCTAGTGGCCTCCTTGTCTGGACACGGAGTCCACTAGCCTTCTTGTCTGGACACGAAGTCCACTGGCCTTCTTCTCGTGACACGGAGTCCACTGATTTCTTTGTCTGGACATAGAGTCTACTGGCCTTCTTTACTGGTCATGGAGTCTAGTGGCCTCCTTGTCTGGACACGGAGTCCACTGGCTTTCTTGTCTGGACACGGAGTCCACTGGCCTCCTTGTATGGACACGGAGTCCACTGGCCTCTTTGTCTGGACACGGAGTCAATTGGCCTCCTTGTCTATACACGGAGTCCACTGGCCTCCTTTTTTGGATTCGGAGTCCACTCTCCTCTTTTTCTGGACTCGGAGTCCACTGGCCTCCTTGTCTGGACACGGAGTCCACTGTCCTCCTTGTCTGGAAACGGACTCCACTGGCCTCCATGTCTTGAAACGGAATCCACTGGCCTACCTGTCTGGACAAGGAATCCACCGGGCTCCTTGTCTAGACACAGATTCCACTGGCCTTTTTGCCTGGACAGGAAGTCCATTGGCCTCTTTTTATGGACACGGAGTTCACTGGTATCCTTCTCTGGACACGGAGTCCTCTGGCTTCCTTGTCTGGACACGGATTCAACTGGCTTCCTTGTCTCGACATTGAATCCATTGACCTTCTTGTCTGGACACGGATTCCCCTGGCCTCCTTGTCTGGACAAGGAGTCCAATGGCCTCCTTCTCTAGACACGGACTCCATTGGCCTCCTTGTCTGGACACGGAGTCCACTGGCTTCCTTGTCTGGACACGTATTCCAATGACCTCCTTGTCTGGCCACGGAGTCCACTGGCCTCCTTGTCTAGACACGGAGTCCACTAGCCTCCTTGTCTGAACACTTAGTCCACTGGCCTCCTAGTTTGGACACGGAGTCGAAAGGTCTCCTTGTCTGGACACGGAGTCCAATGGCCTCCCTGTCTGGAAACGGAGTCCACTGGCTTTCTTGTCTTGAAACAGAGTCCATTGGCCTCCTTGTCTGGATTTGGAGTCCTCTGGCTTCCTTGTCTGATCACGGAGACCACTAGCATCCTTGTCATGATATGGAGTCCAATGGCCTCCTTGTCTTTACACGGAGTCCACTATCCTCCTTGTCTGCACACGAAATCCACTGGCCTTCTTCTCTGGACACGGAGTCTACTGGCTTCCTTGTCTGGACACGGAGTCCAATGGCATCCTTGTCTTTACACGGAGTCCATTGGCCTTCTTGTCTGGACACGGAGTCCACTGGCTTCCTACTCTGGATACGGAGTCCACTGGCATCCTTGTGTGGACACGAAGTCCACTGATCTCCTTGTCTGGACACGGAGTCAACTGGCCAATTTTTCTGGACACGGAGTCTAGTGACCTCCTTCTCTGGACAGAGTCCAATAGCCCCATTGTCTGTACAAGGAGTCCACTGGCCTTATTGTCAGGACACGTGGTCCACTGGCTACCTTGTCGGAACTCGGAGTCCAGTGGCCTCCTTTTCTAGACAAGGAGTTCACTGACCTCCTTGTCCGGAAACGGAGTCCACTGGCCTCCTTGTCTGGACGCGGATCCAATTATGTCCTTTCCTGGACATTGAATCCAATGGCCGCCTTATATGGACACTGAGTCCACTGGCCTTCCTGTCTGGACAGGGATTCCATTGGCCTCTCTGTTTGGACACGGAGTCCACTGGTCTCCTTGTCTGGACACAGAGTCCACTGGCCTCCTTGTCTGGACACGGAGTCTACTGGTCTCCTTTTGTGGACACGGATTCCACTGGCCTCCTTGTCTGGACACGGATTCTACTGGCCACCTTGTCTGGACACGGATTCCACTGGCCTCCTTCTCCTGACAGGGAGTCCACTGATATCCATGTCATTTGGCCTCCTTGTCTGGACACGGAGTCCACTGGCCTCCTTGTCTAGACATGAAATCCACTGGCCATCATCTCTGGACACGGAGTCTACTGGCTTCCTTGTCTGGACACGAAGTCCAGTGGCCTCCTTGTCTGGACACGGAGTCCACTGGACTTCTTGTCTGAACATGGAGTCCACTGGCCTCCTTGTCTGGACACGGAGCCCACTGGCCTCCATGTCTGGACACGGAGTCCACTGGCCTCCTTGTCTGGACATGGTGTCCCCTGGCCTCCTTGTCTTGACACGGAATCCACTGGCCTACTTGTCTGGATACAGAGTCTACTGGCCTCCTTGCCTAGACACAGATTCAATAGGCCTCTTTGTCTGGACACGAAGTCCAGTGGCCTCCTTGTCTGGACGGAGTCTAATGGCCTCCTTGTCTGGACGGGGTCCAATGGCCTCCTTGTCTGGACGCGGATCCACTTACCTCCTTTCCCGGACATTGAATCCAATGCCCGCTTTATCTGGACACTGAGTCCACTGGCCTTCCTGTCTGGACATTGAGTCCACTGGCTTCCTTGTTTGGACAAGGAGTCCACTGGTCTCCTTGTCTGGACACGGAGTCCACTGGCCTCCTTGTCTGGGCACGGAGTCCATTGGCCTTCTTCTCTGGACACAGAGTCCACTATCTTCCTTGTCTCGACATTGAGTGCAATGGTCTCCTTGTGTGGACAGGGAGTCCACTGGCGTCCTTGTCTGGACACGAAGTCCACTTACCTCCTTGTCTGAACACGGATTCCATTGGTCTCCTTCTCAGGACACGGACTCCATTGGCCTTCTTCTCTGCACACGGAGTCCACTGGCCTCCTTGTCTGGACACGTATTTTACTAGTCTTCTTCTCTTGACACGGAGTCTACTGGCTTCCTTGTCTGGACACGGAGTCCAATGGCCTCCTTGTCTCTACACGGAGTCCACTGGCCTGTTTGAACACGGAGTCAATTGGCTTCCTTGTCTAGACACGGAGTCCACTATCCTCCTTGTCTGCACACGAATTCCACTGGCCTTCTCTGGACAAGGAGTCTACTGGCTTCCTTGTCTGGACACGGAGTCCAATGGCATCCTTGTCTTTACACGGAGTCCACTGGTCTTTTTGTCTGGACACGGAGTCCACTGACCTCCTTGTGTGCACACGGTGTCCACTGATCTCCTTGTCTGGACACGAAGTAAACTGGCCAATTTTTCTGGACACGGAGTCTAGTGACCTCCTTCTCTGGACAGGGAGTCCAATAGCCCCATTGTCTGTACAAGGAGTCCACTGGCCTTATTGTCAGGACACGGGGTCCACTGGTTTCCTTTTCGGGACTCTGAGTCCAATGGCCTCCTTTTCTAGACAAGGAATTCACAGACCTCCTTGTCTGGACACGGAATCCACTAGACTCCTTGTCTGGACAAGGATTCCACTGCCTTCCTTGTCTGAACACGGATTCCAGTAGCCTCCTTGTCTGGACACGGAGTCCACTTTACTCCTTCTCTGGACAGGGAGTTCATTGGCTTCTTTGTCTGGACACGGTTTCCACTATCCTCCTTGTCTGGACACTGAATCCACTTGCCTCTTTGTCTGCACACTGAGTCCACTGGCCTCTTTGTCTGGACACGAAGTCCATTGGCCTCCTTATCTGGACATGGAATCCACTAGCCTCCTTGTCTAGACACGGAATCCACTAGCCTCCTTGACTAGACATTGAGTCCAATGGTCTCCTTGTGTGGACGGGGAGTCCACTGGCGTCCTTGTCTGGACATGGAGTCCACTTACCTCCTTGTAGGAACACTGATTCCAATGGCCACCTTTTCTTGACACGGAGTCCACTTATCTCCTTGTCTGGACACGGAGTCCACTGGCCTCCTTGTCAGGACACGGAGTCAATTGGCCTCCTTGTCTGGACACGGAGTCCAATGGCATCCTTGTCTGGACACGAAGTCCACTGGCCTTCTTCTCTGGACATGGAGTCCACCGATTTCTTTGTCTGGAGGCGGAGTCCAATGGCCTTCTTGTCTTGACACAGAGTCCACTGGCCATCTTGTCTGGACACGGAGTCCACTCGCCTCCTTGTAGGAACACGGAGTCCACAGGCCTCCTTGTCTAGAAACAGATTCCACTGGCCTCTTTGTCTGGACACGAAATCCACTGGCCTCTTTCTCTGGACACGGAGTCCATTGGCTTCCCTGTCCGGTCACGAATTGTACTGGCCTCCTTGTCTGGACATTGAATCTACTGGCCTCCTTGTCTGGACACGGGGTCCACTGGCCTCCTTGTCTGGGCACGGAGTCCAATGGCCTCCTTCTCTGGACACGGACTCCACTGGCCTCCTTGTCTGGACACAGATTCCACTTTCCTCTTTGTTGTACACGGAGTCCACTGGCCTCCTTTTCTGGACACGGAGTCCACTGGCCTACTTTTCGGGACACGCAGTCCAGTGGCCTCCTTGTCTGGACACGGAGTCCACTAGCCTCCTTGTCCTGACACAGAATCCACTGGCCTACTTGTCTGGACACGGAGTCCACTAGCCTCCTTGTCTGAACACGGAGTCCACTGGCCTCCTAGTTTGGACACGGAGTCCAAAGGTCTCCTTGTCTGGACACGGAGACCAATGGCCTCCCTGTTTGGAAACGGAGTCCACTGGCCTTCTTGTCTTGAAACGGAGTCCATTGGCCTCCTTGTCTGGATATTGAATCCACTGGCTTCCTTGTCTGATCACGGAGTCCACTAGCATCCTTGTCTTGATATGGAGTCCACTGACCTCCTTTTCTGGACACGTAGTCCACTGGCCTCCTTCTCTGGACACGGAGTCCACTGGCTTCTTTGTCTGGACACAGATTCCACTTTCCTCTTTGTTGGACGCGGAGTCCACTGGTCTCCTTGTCTGGACACGGAGTCCACTGGCCTACTTCTCTGGACACGCAGTCCAGTAGCGTCCTTGTCTGGACACGGAGTCCACTAGCCTTCTTGTCCTGACACGGAATCCACTGGCCTATTTGTCTGGATACGGATTCCACTGGCCTAATTCTCTGGACACGGAGTCCACTGGCTTCATTGTCTGGACACGTATTCCACTGACCTCTTTAAATGTTAACGGAGTCCACTGGTCTTCTTTTCTGGACAAGGAGTTCAATAGCCTCCTTTTCTGAACACGGAGTCCACTGGCCTCCTTTTCTTGACACGGAGTCCACTGGTCTCATTGTCTGGACACCAAGTCCACTCGCCTCTTTGTCTGGACACGGAGTCAATTGGCCTCCTTGTCTGGACACGGAGTCCACTAGCCTTCTTGTCTGGACACGAAGTCCACTGGCCTTCTTCTCTGGACACAGAGTCCACTGGTTTCTTTGTCTGGACACGGAGTCCAATGGTCTCCTTGTCTTGACACGGAGTCCACTGGCCTTCTTGTCTGGACATGGAGTCCACTGGCCTCCTTGATTGGACACGGAGTATAGTGGCCTCCTTGTCTGGACACGGAGTCCACTAGCCTCCTTCTCTGGACACGGACTCCACTGGCCTCCTTTTCTGGACACAGATTCCACTTTCCTCTTTGTTGGACACGGAGTCCACTGACCTCCTTGTTTAGACACGGAATCTACTGGCCTACTTCTCTGGACACGCAGTCCAGTGGCCTCCTTGTCTGGACACGGAGTCCACTCGCCTCCTTGTCCTGACACGGGTTCCACTGGCCTATTTGTCTGGATACGGAATCCACTGGCCTAATTCTCTGGATACGGAGTCCACTGGCTTCCTTGTGTGGACACGTATTCCATTGACCTCCTTAACTGGTAACGGAGTCCACTGGCCTCCTTTTCTGGACACGGAATCCACTGGCCTCCTTTTCTTGACACGGAGTCCTTTGGTCTCATTGTCTGGACACGGAGTCCACTAGCCTCCTTGTCTGGACACGGAGTCAATTGGCCTCCTTGTCTGGACA